>PVLD010002106.1:150407-176073 GCA_004027595.1 Dinomys branickii
TTCTCTCTTCCCCTCCCCCCCTCCCTCCCTCTTTCCTTCCCCTTCCCTCTCTCCTCTCTTCCTTTCCCTCTCTTTTTTTTTCAGTTTTTTTGAGACAGGGTCTTGCTGTTGGCTGGACTCAACTCACAGAGATCTTACTGCCTCAGCCACCTGAGTGCTAGTTTTGTTTTGTTTTAAAAGAAGTAATATTTAAATTTTTTGAAACTGAGAACTATGTGTATAAAAATAACAACAGATTCAACTTGCTCTTGAGTCACTATAATTTGTGATGATGACTTGGCTTATCTTTCCTTCTGTGACTTAACTTTATCTGCTCCGTCCATAGGGCATTGCTTCTTGCTGGTAAAGTACTTTTCATTTTGTGTTAATGTTGTCTGTAGAGAACATACTCTGGGATTTCTAATAAAGCAAAATGAATCTTTCTAAAGTTAGAAAGTTCCACATATCAGCATTCCAGTGAGTTATCTCCCTATAATTTTTTCTAACTTGGATAGCAATTTAAGCTCCAGCCCCATTGGTATTTTTGTTGTTCATTTAGATTTGACCTTGTCAGATCGTTTACCTGCAGCTGTTATGAGGCACACATGCAAGTACTCATGATTGCCTAACACTTGCCTTTGGTGCTGACTGTAAATTTGTTTTACTCTCTTCTGTTACTATTGAGAACAGTGAACAGCTTATCACTTCCGCTTATTCTAACACTCTAAATGTTGACCATAATGAACAAACACTGCCAATGGTTTACTCATCAGCTAGTGCTCTGGATTTACATATAGGTATGAAATCTTTCCTACAAAAAAATTTTTAAAGTCCAGAGAAGAGGATGTGTGATGGTAATTTTTAGAGCTTAGTGAAAGTGTGATGCCTAGTTCAAGGCATTAAGACACAATTTGGCTGTGGTGTAGAGAGAACATTTTTCTATTAGTTTGTCACTTAGTGGCTTTGTGACCCTGAGGAAGTCAAATAGCTTGTCTGAGTCTCAGTTACTAGAATGGAATAGCTATCTTCCATCATGGCAATCAGTGGTGCCACAGGGGATCTGGTTTTATTTTTTGCCCTTGTCAAACCAAGATGAGAGCAGTGATCCTTCTCCGTTGAGGTATCAGCTCAGCCTGCAGAGTGTTTCGGTCTGACCTTGGGCGAGTGGAAAGGTAGGCACCCAGTATTCACCACAGCTCTCTACTGGGGAAGCAGAATATTGTGCCCTAGCAGAGGGAGTATTTGAAGCCACAAGAGGAATCTCATTAAGTGAAGAATCTGTCACGTCAAAAGTAAAAAGCACATATCTTTAAATCTGTTTGTAGGAGATTAAGGGGTTTGTTTGGCCATAAACAGAGTTCCAGGAGCCATGTCAGAAGAGAACTTGATGGCAGCCCCTCCAAGGTGTCTGCCCGAGACGTTCCAGGTGGTTTCCTGTCCTCTTAGAGAAAAGGCTTATTGCTGTACATTGTCACTGGTGAGAGCTATTTCTTAGCCTGCAATTGGCATCAGTATTTGCTTTCCTCTGCCATTTCAAGTTTATCACAAATTTTCAAACAGCACCTGTTGAAGCATTCACTGCTCTTGGCACACAACTCCTTCTTGACATATTACAGTCTACCTTGACATCTTAAGTGAAGTTAAAGCTCTAAAACTCCAGCATATCCAGTTCATCAGCAGTCGACTGTTCACTCTGTCATTGTCTGTCTGTTGTGTTTTGTTTAAAATATACATTTCATCTCACTGTTTTCATGCCTGGAATTAGGCACTTTGTCCATTTATAGTCACAAAGGCAAATTCCTGAGCTCTTCCATATGGCCACGCGACCTCAGCGTCTGTGCGCAGAGGTGGTGCCCACCTAGTCAGGCACTGAATGCTCAGTAAGCATGAGCAGCTGTAGACAGTGCCTTGAAAGAGTTGGAAGTGATCCTTATGGCTGTAGTGGTAGAAATTAAGCAAGAAAACTGAGACTCAAATACCAACATGTTGCTGAAGGTGAGAGTAAGTCTAATAGCTTCCTTGGGCTGGACCTATCTTAGTTTCAGGGTCTCCCGAGAGTTTTCTGTGCAAGGATCTGCCTCAAGCTGCCGTGAAGGATGGTGCTTCTTAAACTTCAGCCTGCACCAGAATCCTGTGGGCACTTGTTCCAACATGTCCAGTGTGCACTTGGGGTTGCCCCCTGTGGACTTGTCTCACCAGGACTCCCCTGCCCTCTGGCTTGAGTCTGGATTTGGTCTGTGGTAGGTCAGGCGGAAAGAGGTCAGAGGCATCTCTTCCTCCTCCTCCTTCTTACTGTGGTGCTGGTGGGGCTGTGGCCATCTGTTATAGTAGCTCCCACTGGGCTGACCCTCCTTGCCTGCTTTGGCTCACTCTGGCCTCTGGTGGAGCTGTGTCTCCTTCCCTCCTTTCCCTCCAGCCCCTGTAACTAGTCCACATGGTATATAGCATGTCCCCATCAGTGTTTGAACCTTGCCTGCTTTGGCTCACTCTGGCCTCTGGTGGAGCTGTGTCTCCTTCCCTCCTTTCCCTCCAACCCCTGTAACTAGTCCACATGGTATATAGCATGTCCCCATCAGTGTTTGAACCTTGTCTGCACATCTTTGGTGGGCTCTTCTCTGAGAAGTCTCTTGGCTGATGTAAGAGCCCATATAAGGGCAGTGGTGGAAAACATGAAATGCAGGAATACCAGGGTTGTGAAGAACTCATGGCTGGAGTGGGCGTTGGCTGTGTTGAAAGCAAGGAAGTAGCCCAAGACCTGGAGTTTGGGTGGAGGATGGGGGCAGAGGCAAGGGAAGGACCTAGCACTTAAAGTGAGACTGAGTGTAACCTTGCAGGGTCCCGAGACCTAGAATGTAACCCAAGTGCCATCCCTGTGTCTTTCCTGTTCATAACCTTGTACCACTGGAGTGCAAAATAAGGGAAGGGGTTAGGTGAGGGATTTGCACTCATCTGCATTGCCTGGCATTTTCTTTTTCTGTGCCTGACTTTGCAGACACCTTAGCACTGTCAGCTGTACACAGGAGCTCTAAAATCTTGATGTGGTGCTTTGATCTTGCTAAATTTTGTCACAGTACAGTGAATATGTTCTGAAGTGCCTGCCAAAACTACATCCACAAGGTAACAAATGGTAGAATAGAATAATTATACCTTCAGTTCCTCTGCCCGTGGGTTCCAGCAATGGGCATGTCAACAAGATGAAAACATTTCTCATTTGGTGCTCAGCCAAATCCTCTTTTATACCAGCTTCACTAGGAAGTAAGGCCACAATTACCAATTCTGTGTGTTTATCAGTTCTTTTATATGGAAATATCATGCCAAGTTGGAAACCACTTCTTAGCTTTTACAAATAGTATTAAGATAGTAAGGGTTGGATATCAACATATGAATACGTCATCTTCATAACAAATGGAAAATTTAAAGACAGAATACCCTCAAATTCTCTGTTGTAAGTTTTTTTTTAAAGAAACTTTCTCAGTGAGGAAAACTCAACTCTGGAAAGTTTTGCTTCATCCTTCTGGGTTTTTGTGTATTTCTGTCTAAGAAGCATGGATGCCTGAGGGAGTCCAGGGTGTGTTTTCATACGTTTGAGACAAACAGTAATGATTATCTCATGTCGCCCCGAGCGCTACGGGTTTCAAGTGTTGGAATCGTTTGGTCTCCCTCTGCTTCCTATTCTTTCTGGTCATTACTTCAGTAAAGCTTGCTTGCTAGGTACCCAGAGAAGACAAGCCATTAGGAACACAGAGAAGGGCTCAAATCCTCCAGGAGGGGGTGGAGCTTTTCTAGATAAAGTCTCCCGTCAGTGGCCATGCTTGAGCATTGCCTGCTATCACACTGGACCGGAGGGAAGAGGAGACGGGTCTAAGGCAAATGACCCAAGTGGGAGTCCATCTCCTGTCGGAACGAGAGGAGCCCCACATGGAGGAGGGCCCGCAAGCACTCAGGCTGCCTTCTTCAGCCCTGAGCCTGCAGAGAAAGTTCTTGCTGATCTCCCTTGCTTTCGTCTCTATTCTGGAGTGCACACTTTTCTTACTCCTTTAGATGCGAAAGTGATACAGGAAAATAAATATCCCAACCTCAATGATATCAGATGGCTTCATGTTCTCTAAAACCGAAGAATGAATTTTAGGAACAACGGAGGTTAAGAGCAGAATATATTTATTGAGAGAAAGAAAGCTTCTGTCCAAGAGAGGGACAGAAGGGGGGCCCGAGTGGGTTACCCCCGACTCTGTCTTTTTCAAGGACTTTATAGGGAAAAACCATGAGGTGAGGCGGGTCCAAGGTAGGGGAAATGAACAACGCTATGGTCCACCAATAAGATTACAGGCATAATTGTCCAGGTAAGACTGAGTGGACTGAGATCAAATGGGGAAGCGAGTCACGTAGCAAGCGGGCATGAATGCAGAGCTGGGCTTTTTCTGTGGGAGGTCAGGCCAGTGACTTTCTGGCTCTTTGAAGATGGTTGTTACTTTTATCAATTTCTGACATTTACATTCAGGGGGCATGTGGCTGTACCTGTTTAGCCCCCCTTGTCTTGAGGTCTGGCCCACAGGTGTCTCATCTTTTGTGTTGGCTCCTTCCAGGGCGCAGCCCTGTCCGACTGCCTATAATATTGTTAACTAACTCAGCTGTCTATAACAAAAGGAGTCCTTTCTGTGGAGAGACCCTGGTCTAGTTTGTACGCTTAGCATCTCAAGAAATCTCTACTGAGCCTTTCTCTTAGTGTTTGAAGATTCATCTCCTTACTCACTTCCTTTGGGTGAGCTATCCACCTCAAATTTGGGTTTGGTTTCCTCTGGCTTTGCCATTCCTGTTTTCCTGTTCTCCTCTCACGCCTTTTCCCTGAAGGCTCTTCTGGTGGGCTGCTGTTCCGACACCTCTGTTTTGAATCAGCTCCTCCTGTTTTACTGCCCAGTGCTCCTGTTTCTTCACCCATCTGTGAGCTTACGAGGCCCTAGCTGAGGGCTCGGTTTTGCCTGGGAAAGGCTGCTGCATGCCTTTTACAGGAGTGTAGGTGATGGAAGCCCACTTCTGCATGTTAGGACTCAGAGAAACCTTCAACCAACGCAACCTCTCTCACGTGTCTCCTGGACTACTTCAGTTCTCCAACTTCCAACCCCATGGAGAGAGGAGGACTGTCGCAGGGACTTGAGAAAACATTGCCTAACTGATGTGCGTTAGAAGATACGGAGTTGGTAGGCATATTAACTGCTGGTTACAGTTATACTTTAAATAAGGACCTCTGCCTTGGATAAAGGTTGTGTACAAGAAGGTATTGCAACCCAAATGCGCATCAACTGAAGAGATAGGAAAAATGTGTTATTTTTATACAATGGAGTATTACTCAGCTGTAAAGAAAGATAAACTCAAGGCTTTTATAGGTAAATGGATGTAACTAGAGACCATACTCATAAGTGAAATAAATCAGACCCACATGTATAAACAGCGTATTGTCTCCCTGTGGGAGTCGATGTTCTCTCTGTGGTCCCCAGGAGAAAATGGTGAGAAGATATAGAAAGAAAATAAGGACGTGAGACGATAGCCGGGGTTAGGTGGAGTCACCTCCTTCCTGATGAGCATGAGGACTGACTCCAACAGTAGGGGCCAGTAGGGGCATTTATCTTATACACTTGCAAAGTAGTATTATGAGAGGTAATGTTGCCTAGTGATGAAGTAAGGCTAAGACTGTAATTGTCCCAGCAGGATGCCTTTTCCAGTACTGAGGTAGCCTGACTGCCTGAGGCACTCTGGACCTGTCCCACCCTCAGACACACGACCAGCAAAAATAAAACCCAAAATGTACAATAGATATTGTGAAAGGGAAAGAATCTGCTCGATAGGAAAGAACAACTGTGGGGTGAGGGGAAGAAGAAAAGAAAGAAGGGAAATATGTGTATGTGTATATAACACGCACACACACACACACACACACACACACACACAAGATAGCTAAGATAATTGTACTACTAATTTCTATTCGTTTCTTGAAAGGAACACTTATGTTTAATTATTTGATCAATCTTGCGTACCTGTATCTGGTAATCTGAGCAACTACTTTGAAGATAACAACAAATAATACAACAACCGTTGTTGATTTCCTATTGTCTTGTTTTGAAGTTCTGTATCATTTTTATAGTTTTTGTGCTGTTTTGTTTTTGTTATTTTGTTTTTGTTCTTTTTAAAATAAAAAAGAGAAAAGAATCTTCAAAAATGAGAAAAAGGTGTCGCTTCAGTGAAGTAAGATTATGCAATTTAAAAACAATTTCATTTCTTAATGGCTAATAAAGATAGAAGCTTCTATTTAAGCAATTAGCTTTGGGAATAGTAAAGTAAATGTAAGAAAAAGGAGAACAGAGTAATGGTTTGGTTAGCTGTCTCTTGCACTGTAGGCAGCATCCTGTGATGCAGCATCTGTCCCTGACTTCCCACACTGTCATCCATTGCAGTCACCTTCTTTTGCTTCCTGGTATCTTTCTCCCCTAAAGTCTGCACTGGGTGGCGACTGTATAGCTGCTGTGTCCACCGAGATGGGGCAGTCAGCAACCACAGTAACAAAAACGCCAAACCCTTTGTAGAATAGCCCAACAGGAGTTCTTTTGTTTTTGCTTACAGAAGGAGCATTTAGTGTCTGGGTGCTCCGCAAGTAGCTGTCCTCCATGAAGCGGCTCTGCCTCTTCTGACGTTGCCATGTCAGTATCTTCTTCCACAACGGCTGCAGCACGTGAAGAATGGGAAGCTGCACATGGCTTCTTTTTTTTTTTTTTTTTTTTTCCCGGTACTGGGGATCGAACTCAGGACCCTTTGCTTGCTAGGCAAGCGCTTATTCCACTGAGCTATATCCCCAGCCCTTGCACATGGCTTCTAAACGCACAGCCTGCAGTCGCTTGTGCTCAGATTTCATTGGCCAAAGCCAGTCACTCATTTAAGGCACCTGGCATATCATCCCCTCCAGAGCATTCAAGGAAAAGAAAAGCACAAAAATGATCAAGCCAACCTCAGACATTAGAAGCTGAGGATTCAAAAATGAGTACAGGGTTCCTGTTTTCAGGCACTCCAAGCCTAGTGGGGAGGATAAATGTCTGTAGTTACAAGTTACTTTTGCAAAACTATACAGATTATAAAATACCTAGTATAACTTCTATGACAGAACCAAAAATACCTCAGGAGCAGAGAGACATGGAATCTGCCACCCTGTGCTGGGCGGTGGGGGGAACACTTTCGCGTGGAGGGGACAGGAGGGGTGGGTTTGGTCTGCTCGCCTGGGCTAGGTCTGTGTAATCTTGGGAAAGTGGACTCTGACCTACTTTATGCCCTGCCTGACATCTAAATTAGTAATTTGCAGTACAGTTCTGAAAAATAGGCTTACCTGCTCTTTTGAGTTCTCAAGAAAGAAATGAAAGCAATCTGTCAGCAGTAGAACAGATCTGCTCGTTTAAATGAAGTGCAGCGCACAAGTATCATTTTAATGAAGACTTGCTAAAAATACTTTACTGAGCAATTATGTTACTGACAGTTCTTGGATCCCAAAGATTAGACTTGCTGTTACTGTACAAAAAGAACAAAGCCAAGTGTAAAACAACAACCAAAGTTTGCTATTAGGCAACACCGTTTACACATACAGTACTTTGACTCACTCGGAGATTCTGACATGTTTGACTTTGGGTCTAAATATGAGTGGTGTCGTAACACTGCAGAGAATATGCTTTCTAAACAAAGAAGACTCTTCGTCTCTTCCTCAGAGCCAACACCGCCACGTCCTTGCCCTCTTCACTCCCATAGTCCCCCCGGCCTTCTTATCGTGCTAGCTGTGCTCTCCCTTGGGGGTCTTGGCATTTGCTCCCCAGCATGAGCCCTCTCTCCCCAGGCAACCACTAACCCGCTGTGGGTCTGAGAGCCGAGGCCATTCTTCTGACGGGGCTCCTTGGCACCCTCCTTCAGGCCGCAGTACCACCTCCTCCTACCTTTTGTTCCTCTGCCACCTTCAAACATAAATAATTGATAAATAGGTTATTTATTTTGTTTGGCTCAGTCTGTCCCCAGTAGTATGCCACCTATTACTACACTACCAGCATAAAGAAATGTTCTTTATAATTCAGTAATTTTTATAAGTAAATTGTGTTTAAAGATATAGTACATGTTCTGCACATTAGCATTTGAAAAGCTACTTCATGCACTAGATATATGTTTCTTTTCTAGGTAGTATGGAAGTAGGACTCTATGTGAGCACACCATGAGACACGTGAAGTGGCGGTCACAGCCAACTGACAAAGGCGTTTCTTCCGAGAGATTAGTCCAAGGAGGTGTTGTGCACAATGAAGGAAGGAGAGGCTGAGGGCATGCAAGGAGGGATACTAGGATTTGGTGTTTTGCTTCCTGTTTTAATAGGCAACGGAGTATCAATAAGAGCAGAAAAATCAGTTCCTGGCCTTAATGAAATAACTGCCAGCAATATGGCAAGAGGTTGTCTTTGTTCTGTACTGGAGTGGGAAACCTGTGGTGCTGCCGCAGGCTGTGTGTTATTACTGAACGCTCTAGAAGGTTCACCGTCACTGTTCTGTACAGAACGTCTCCTAGATTTCCAACACTGTCCTTATAAGAAATTCTGAGTAAGAGTGATTTGTGTTTATTTGTGTGAAAAATCACCTTGGTTGTATAAGTTACCATCTACAAGAGAAGAAAGGAGATGTTTTTACAATTATTTTTAAGTGACATTTTAACATTTCAGTTTTTAATTCAAGGACAGAGAACCAGATAGTATTCAGTGACCATCCTGGCGTTCTCTCACCCAGCTGATGGTACTTTTGTGGTCTCCAGGCAAATGGAATCAGACACTCCCCCTTGTCCTCAGACTGCATCTGCCCAGTGCCAGGCCTTCTTGTCACCCCTTCCGGAACGGATAAGCACAGTGCCAGCTGCCGTCAAGGCCAGCCTTGGGTAGGTGGCAGAAGATAAGGTGGAAGACAGCCCGTGTGGAGGGAAAGGCCGCTGACTGGGTACAAAGGAGGCACTTACTTCCTTTATCCACTTTGCCTTCTCCCGTTTCTTAAATTTCTGTGTATGTGAAGTCCAGGAAATTCTTGCTTAAAGCACAAGTGTCTGCTTTTCATAGGAAGTTCTGGTAGAACACTGTAATCTTCTTCAGCTGAATTCATGAAATACTACCCCAACACACACACATCTTCTTGAAACTGAGAAAAACAAACACCACTTTTTCTTCCTGTGCTCATAATTTTCATAAGAGCTGTTGGTTCTCACCAAGTGAGGCGAGGACTTGGCTCATGTATAGGACACCCCTGCCCCTACCCACCCCACTCCACTCCCACTGGCCTCTCCTCTTGGTCCTCGGGTAACTGACTTTATTCTTGCAGCTGGGTGCAGTGGAGATCTTGTGGTCACATACTCACTTCTGGATTGGGTTTAGGGTGAGTCTGTCAGGGGCCTTGATTGCAAACAAGAGACACCAACTTTGCTGGAAAGTTGTGGTTTCGAGGTCAGGTTGCCAAACATTAGAAGACCTGGAGATACAGCCCTCAAAGGGGGCAGGAACCAAGGACATTCTTAGTGGAGAAGCTGCAGATGGAGGAATTCTGAGTAAGAACGCAGGAACAAGCTAGCTGTGTTTTCACTGACACTCGGCAGCTGAATGACTGCGGGCAAGTGACCTAACCTCTCACTGCTTCCGAAGACCATCACAAATAAAGAATGCACTAATATATATAGAAAGTGCATAGAAGAGTAAATGGCAGAGAATAAGCAATATATCCTCAGTGTTTAGTAAGTACCTATTGCTAGCCGAGCTTGTATATATAAAGACTGTTCCCACCTTACTACAATGGTTTGACTTAAGATTTTTTTTGATTTGGTGATCTGGTGAAAGTGAACCTCCCTGAGCAGAAATCATACTTTACATTTTGAATTTTGATCTTTTTCCAGGCCAGTCACATAGCTGCAAAATCTCTTCTGTTGCATAGTACCCAGGCAGCCATGAGGTCACCAGAGAGAAAAGCGATACCCTACAGTGTGCTGTGTGGCTCAGGTATAATGTTCAGTTGCTTAGGGATCAGCTTTTTGTTGATGTGACAAAATGCCTGAGGCTCACAACTGATAGGAGGAAGGGTTTATTTTGGTTCACAGTTTCAGTTCATGGTCGGCTGCCTCCATTGCTTTTAGGCCCATAGCAAGGCAAACGCATCCTGGTGGGAGAGCCTAGTGGAGGACAGCATCTCAGCTAGGGCAGCCAGGAGCAAAGAGAGAGTGAGCGCGCTACAGAAGAGAGGACGGGGGCTAGCTATAGTCTTCTAACTCTGCTATCTGCACCTTGCAAGGAAGACCCGAACTGTTTCCATCACTTTCCCATAATGCCCTAAAATCACACAATAACCCACTGATGAAGTTGGAGCTCACATAGTTCAGTCACTTCCCCAAAAGCCCATCCTCTGAACATGTGAGACTTTGGGGAACATTTAGGTCTAAAGTATAATGGGCATATCAAATGCATTTTGTTTTGGTTTTGGTTTTGGTTTTTTTGGAGACAGGGCCTCGCTATATAGTGCAGGCTGGCCTTGAACTTGCTTATGTAGCCCAGGCTAGCCTTGAATGCATGGTGACACCCCCCGCTCCCCGCCTCAGCCTCCCAAGTGCTAGGATTACAGGATTAAATGCAATCTGGCCTAATGGGTATATTTTCAATTTATGATGGATTTGTCACATATAGCTCACTGTAAGTTGAGGAGCAGCCATATAGATGTATGTTACCAAGTGCTACTAAATGCCAAGTTTCTCTCTAGGCTGCAGGCTGACCTCTGTCTTAGTTACTTTCTCATTGCTGGGACAAAATAACCAAAAGTCCCAAGATAAAGGAGAAAAGGTTTATTTTAATTCACAGCTGATAGAGGTTTCAGTCTCTACTCAGCTGGCTCCAAGACAGGGCAGCGTGACAGAGGGGCATGGCAGTGGAGAAGCAGTCCACGGCATGACAGGTAGGAGGCAGCAAGCAGTAGCCCCCCTTTCCCTTTTATTCTATTCAGGCTACAGTCCTATTGCTTGGTGCCACCCACATCCAGGGAAGGCCTTCCCATTACCCACACCCAAAACTATACTGAAGCAATCAGTGGATTAATTTGGTTACTATACACCTTAATCCGTATTCACATACCCATGACCCAGCCACTCCCAGAAGCCACACGTGCGAGTGCATGAGGCTGTGGAGAGACCTCTGGATACAGGCCATGACGCTCACCATGCCACTTCCCTGTTGCACTCACTTTCCCCTTAACACAAATTCCCATCTTTGTTTGACCACTTTCAGTTCTTTATACATCAGTTCTGAAACATCATTAACAAAGGAGGACAGAGAGATCTCAGTCTCTGCATTTTGAACCTACTGTTCCTCTGCTACACAAAGGGATAGTGTGGTCAATTTTTTCTGCCACTTTGTTTCTTTTTAAAAGATTTTAGATACTATGCTTTTATGATTATTATTAGCAATCATAAAATAGCCTTTCCTCCTGTTATTTATGAGAAATAGCCAAAAGGGAAACTCTTGCAAAGGTTAAACCATCCTAGCTCTGTGGAGGTTTTTAGAAAGTCTTTTTATTTAAATTGCAGCATTAATATTTGGAAATAAAACGAACATGAGATTTTGGCAGTACATACTCTTTTCATTCAACTTGGTTCAAAGAAAATTACATCTATCCATTCTTTGAAATAGTCTTTCCTTTAGGGTGAGATTGTTAAGAGTGTTGGTTATTCTGCCAAGCACAGAATACAATCTATTTGTGGAGAACATTTACTTTGAAAAAAATCAATGACTAATATACATCCTATGATGTATATGATTGAATTAGTATTTTGAGTTTCAAGATTGATTAGTCAGTCTCTCTTTCTCCCTTCCAAACACACCAGTCTTGCACAAAATCTAGGTATACAGTTGTGCAAATCAGTCTGATTTTAAATATATTAAGTTAGTAAACATTTATGTACTGACCATTTTGAAGATTCAAAGTAGCTTTAAACAGTGGAAGATTTTTAGGGATGGCTTAATATTAGAATTATAGAATCATTATAATGAAATGTTAATATTTAATATGAATACATATATCTATTGCATAACTCAGTGGGCTCTGGGTTTATTTCCACTGGTGGGCATGAAGAGGAGATGCTTAAAGCATTTTGTTTCAGCTGTGTATGTAGATAGTACATTTATGTGACCTGAGCAACCATATAAAATATACTCCTTACTGTGGGTTGCAGTTAAAGAAAGGTTCAAAAGGAAGTGATTTAAGAAAACTACCACAGGGTCTTCCAGTGTATCCCTGCACACCTTGCAGCTGGCTGCTCTCTCAGGCATAGAGGAGCGTGAGAAAGCCAGAGAGAAGGTGGTTAGAGATTTAATGTGTCACCTGCTGGTTAATAGGACTGTGACTGTGCAAAAGTGTTTGTTGTCCTGCTTGAGAGACGTATGACTTAAGTGAGGGTTATGTGAAAGGAATTGTCTGCTATGAGTCATGGAATTAATTTATAATTGGAATGCTTTCAAAAACAAGTTTCCCCATGTGTGTCAGATCTCCTCAGTAATAAGAAATGACTGTTGAAAGCCTTTTATTAGCATTGAATCTCTACTGTAGAAATGTGAGTGAAGGTGGAGGGAGAAAGTGCTTTTCCAGGAAAAAGAAAGTTCTGTTTTCTAAAGTTGGAACAGTCCTCATTTTTACCTTCATATTTGAGGCTTTATTTATAATGATCACTTCTGTGTTGTGTTTAAGTACACATTCATAAGCAAAAAACATGGGCACACAGTTGTGCTAATTAGCTCCTGGAGCTTCATTTGTTCACTATCGCGTTTCTAGCGTGACTATTTAAAACCTCCCAGAAATGAAGTAGGTTTGACAGGGCACTGAGTCTCTGCTTGGCATGAGGCACAGCAGTCTACAGGCAAAGTCAGAGAGGGCCGTGAAGGGAACTGTCATTTGGAGGCCTTCACAGTGTGTTTATCATTTGCAAGTAAATTGAGAATTTCAGAACCCTTCAAATGTTTTTGTTTTGGTTATGGTAAAATACATATAAAATTTACCATCTTAACCATTTTTCAGTGTACAGTTCAATAGCATTAAGTATATTGACATTGTTGCGTAACCCACCTCCAGAATTATATATGGCTTTAAACCTAGAATGGTTTATATAGCTTTAGTGTAATGTTTGCCTTGAATTTTAACAGTAGTTCGGTGTTCTGTTCTAAGATTTCCCATTGCTTTCAACAGCTGCCTGTCTTCTAATTCATGGCTTTTGAAATATATACTAGAAGGAAATCTGTGGTTACCTGCTTACTGATCTTTCCTTTCTGGGCGCATTTCTTTCTTAAAACATTAGGCAACTGAGTACTTCCTGTAACTATTTTTACTTCAAACCCTTTTATTTCAAGGAACACACACAATATCAAACTCAAGAGGGTGTAGAAATAACACACTCCAGTGGTCCTCATGCCCTGGAGAGGGACATATCTCTTAGAGAAGAGGAAAATGTTTCAGTCATTCAGCTTCATGTTCCATCTATGAGTTCTGAAATACTTTTTAGTCTAGCTTAGCAACTACTTTGAGAGCAGCTGTCTTGTTAATTTAATCTTACCCTCAGTGAAAGATTGGTGCGAAAAAATAGTTAATTGCATATGTATTTCAGGGTTCTCCAAAACCCCCTTTCCTCCTATGAGTAGTTAACTTTGTCCTTCTCTGCATGTTGATGCCTGAACACTGACACATTTTTTATCAAGCCTGAGAGTTGGCGTTCAAGACACGGAGGAATGTGATGGGCAACGTAGGATTTGGGGTTGGGAAGTAAGCTGAAAATCATGCTTATGGTGCTAAAGAAGACAGTGTCCTATATGTAAATGTCACAGTTAGCAAAAGTGTTGATGTACAATTCATATAGCCAGCGAGTAGCAAACGTGGTACCGGTACTGTGCTTCTTCCTCTTTTATGTATAGCGTAAAAAATCGCTGTTCGTATCTGTGAATGTTCCTTCATAGGTTTGTGCTGAGAATGTGGTGGGAGTAGAGATTGTATCCTGCATTATAGACTTTTATTCCTGGCTGTAAAGGTAATATACTTTGTGGGAGAAATTTACAAGAAAAGAAAAAAACAAAAATCTATCAGTCTGTCACACAAAGCCCTGTTACATTAGCATTTTGTTTTAAGATACAGTGTCTTATGCTGTCTCTTCAGCTTTATTTTTAATTTTCATTTTCACCAAAATACTTCCACAGTTATAAACTCTAAAAAATTTGTGATAGCTGCATAATATTTTCTTACGTTCACAGACTAGGGTGCAGAAGGGAGGAGAAATGGGAGTCAGGGGCAGAAAAGGAGAACAGTGCTTGGGAATGACCGTGGGTCATAAAGCCTGTTCTACACATGCCCTAGCAAAGGGTCTCTTCCTCTACAGCTCTTGCGCATGCTGTGGACTGACTCCCTATTCATCTGCTCTTAGGATGTGGGCTACTTTCTTAACTGTAGGTCTTTCATCTGGGAACAGATTATCCACTAGTATTAACATGCAGAAGCGTCCCTTTCAAAACAGAGTTGTGATTTACTCTAGCTGAGCTGAATAATGTCAGAGAAGAAATTATGTTACCTAATTTTATACAAATAGAAAGCAAGAGTACATCTATAGATGTTAAGTGTTACATTTGATTATAAGTAAAAACTGAGTTCTAAAAATGGAACTCCCTTATGAAGTACCTCTCACAGTAATTATGCTTCAAGAAAAGTGAACATAAAATACTGAGCAGTTGAGTTAAACTCATGTACCCAATGCATACAAATTGGGATTGGACTGTAGCTTTGCCCTTGGTGCAAACAAGTAGAGAGAGGAGGCAAAATATGTCCAGAAAATGTGAGTTAATCCCAGGTTGCTTCAGCGAGAGGATTTGACAGCTCTGGCGGTGGTCCCAGGCACCACTGTTCCTTTTGTCTACAGAATGTCCTGTTCAGGGGGGCTGATTTAGTGGACTTCTCCAACTGAGAAAACAGGAGACAATTTAACATCTAAATCTGATTAATACGTATATTAACAAGTCCCTGGGAAACAGGTCAGTAGGAGAGGTTTAGGGAGTAAAGTGTTTTGCAGTTGTCAAATAGAAGTAATTAAACAGTGAAATAACTTTTTAATTCAGTGTTTTCTGTTAACTCCAATCATTGTGGTTTGAGGTGGTAATAGATGCTTATCTAAATCAATAAATAAAATTTATAGATTCTTTGGATGTGTTTGAAAAATGTTATATTAAACAGGTTTATTTACTGTGCTGTCATTAGCATCAAAGCAAAACAATACTGATTAGCCTCTTTGCGCCATAGAGAGGCAGGTGTCGCACAAAAGTAACCCTGTTAGGGTCGCTGCACTTTGGAATCTGATTTCAGCAAGAGAAGTGATAGGGTGTCATAGCTGGGAGCATTAAAAGGAAATACAACACAAAAGGTGAATGAAATTAGTATTACTATTACTGCATTAGTGTAGTATTACTGTACTAGTATGACTATTCAACTATGTTAGCAAAGCAGAAGGAAGTGAAAGAGGCCAATTTGTCTATAAAGTAAACTTTTAAAGAATCTCAGATTTTAAAAAGATATGTGTACAAGAGGAAGGAGAGTCCTGTGACCTGGGATAAAATCTCACCAGCGCATAAGACTCAAGTGCCAGCTAACTCAGGGCTTATGAAATAAAAAGTTAACAATTTTATGTGTGATGGTTGCCAAAAAGAAGAAAGGCATAGGCCCACTTCATGTGGCAAAGTGTAACATGTTAACCAATGAGAGGCACTGTTCTTATCTCTGTGACAGGATGATGTTTTGAACTGGAATTGTATAAGATAAGCAGAAATAGTGTCCTAACTGCCCTAGACGACCCCAGGGGAACTAGAAAAATGACCTTCCCTGTTGGTATTGATTCTGTATTTGAGATTACAGCGCTGTTGTTAAAAATATTTACAAAATTATAGAGGAACCATGTTATAACCCTGGAAATACAGGAGTCATGAATTTTATGACTTGTGTAGATGAAGTTGTAGACTGCAAAGTTTAATTTTGATCCCTTGAATAGTAAAATGAATTATTAACTAAAAGACATGGGATACCCAAAGAATATACATGGTCATAACCCAGAGATACTAGAGGTTTAGAATGAAGTTCAGGATTTCACTTGTCAGCATGCAGGTAAAACTTAGGTTTATATCACATTGCCTGTGCCTAGAGTCATAAACAGTGATGATGGCAAGTTGTTACCATTGATAGAAATTCTGTACCCAGTGGAGAAACTGAGAAATGGGGTCTAACTCATGGATCAAGTGGCTGAATAAAATACCCTGTGCCCAAAAATGTTTGATGTGACTCCTTTGGGGGAGGTTGCCAGTAGAAAGATCTTCTTTCTCATGCATCCTATTACCCCTTATACATAGGCCTTGGGTGAGAGTCTTCTGTCTTGGTATGCAGAGAATTCTGATAGTGTTCCATAGACCTGACTTTGTGATGGACATTCTGCCATGTCCTAGGGATGTAAGTGAAACATTAATGACCCTGCACTTTGAGAAGCTTCCAGAACAGTGGTGGCAGCCACATTCCTATACATACTGATAGCAAAGTTTGCTGAGTGCTGCATGGTAATGGTGGTTAACATGCTTTGCACACTTAACACCTATCTACTAGTCCTTATTCTATGTTCCCCACATAATTTTATGTTAGTGGTTCTAAAGGTGTAGTTCCAGGACCCACAGACAGCATCAGCATCCTTTGAGAACTTACTAGAAATGCAGGTAGATTGTCGGGCTTTGCCCCTGCCCCTTCCAACCCAAAACTCTGAGTAAGTACCCAGCAATGGGTTCAATAAGTTCTCCAAGCAGTTCTGATGCATGCTGTACTTGGAGAATCATTATTTTAAGTGATTTATTCCTTATAGCAACTTTATGTAGAGATTTTACTTCACCCACTTAAAAGAGATGGAAATAGAGACATAAGGAAGTTAGGTAACTTGCCCTAGGACACAGCTAATAAGAGGTACAGATGGGCTTTGAGTCCATGCAGTGCAAACCTAGAGCTCTAACGTTAGCCATCATGCAAGAATGTCTCCCACAAGAAGATGCAATGCACAAAGGAAGGAACTGTAAGTTCTGGAAGGCAAACAGAGCTAAAAACATTTTAAAATGAGAACTACATTATTTTTCTTTTTGCAAACAATGGGAATGAACTATATGCAGTGCATTGTTAGACACTGTGGACATGGGTAAGTAAGAGCTCAGTATAGGTCCTGTCTTTAAGATTCTTACGAATTAGGGGAAATCTAGATCTTAAAATACTTTGGAAGCACATGAAATTCTAAAGGGAGATTATAAGATGTGAATGCACTTTATCATAAACTATGTGAAAATTTAAATGTATGAGAGTAAGTCATTCTGAGTGGAGAATACTGTGTGGAATATTCAGATATCTGAAGCAACATATTGTGCTCTTGCTAGTATTTTTGTGTGTTTGGTATCAACCATCAGTTCTGTGTACTCTAGATTTACCTAGATTATGGTATAGAGTATACATTCCTAATTATTAATTTTTTGTTTTGTCTTTTGCTTTTTTGAGACAGGATCTTACCAGGTAGTACAGGAGGATGGCCTTGAACTCACTATGGAGCCCAGGCTGGCCTCAAACTTGCAGTGATCTTCCTGCCTCAGCCTCCCAAGTACTGGGATTACAGGCATATGCCACCACACCCAGAAAAGCTCCCAATTTAAAAGGAATTAGTAAAAGTGCTCTTTTTTTTCATTTTGGAAGCATTTTATTGAGTTATGATTGACATACAAAAGGCTGTACATATTTCATGTATGCCACTTATAATGTATACAACTTGATAAGTTTTGAAATAAAACTATGCCTTTGAAATAATCGCTGTAATCTGTTCCATGAATTTATTCATCACCTCCAAAAGTTTCTTCTTATTACTTTTCTTTTTTTTTTGTGATAAGTATGTAAGATCTCGGCAAGTTTTAAAGTGTTCTAGACAGTATATTCCTAGGGCTTATCTTCTATAAGGACAATTTTGACTAGTACTCCCCGCCACTTTTGCTTTAATCTAAGGTCAAAATGTTTTTGGGTTGCCATTTTTTTAACGGAACATAAGTGAAGATGGGAAATGTTCCTTAAACAGTTTTGGAGGAAATAACCTGAAATTGCAGTAGTAATTCTGGTCCAACATGAGAAGAGCTCTTACCAGTTACTGGTAAGTGCTGGAGTATATTGCTGGGGTGATTACAGAGCTTGTCCTGCCCTGTAAGTTCTATCACTTAGACCAGGACCTGTGAACATTTTCTGTAAAGGGCTGGAGACAGTACTTTGGGCTTTGCTCTGCTTTACTTTGCCACTTTAGCAGGGAAGTGGCTAGAATTCGTATCTAAACAAATGACATCTGTGTTCCAATAAAATTTTACAAAAACAGGTGGCAGCTGGCTTCAGTCTGTGGGCTCCTAATCTAGATTCCCAGCTGTCTCACCTAGTGAAGGGTGTGGGATGGGCTGGGGGACCCAGGAGGCCCTTTCTGGTGCTGTTTGTAACTCTTCCTGGAGTAACTGAGAAAACTGGGACTAGCCTTCTAATTTCTTCTTTCACCAGAAAATTCTACGTTATCACACTTACTGCATTGAGGCTATCAAAAATGTATATATACCTAGACAAGAAGTATCTAAAAGACTAATTTGCTTTCAGTTGCCAAAGAAAGGTGGCTTCTACTAAGCCGCACAGCCCCAACCCAGGGTCTCACTCATGCTGGGCAAGCACTCCAGCACTGACCAACCCGCTTAGTCTTGAGTTAATATCTTTTACTCGTTCCTGATACATGAGTAATATGGGGAATGAAAAAAGGACTTTTTACCCCATTGAAGGCACCACACAAAATGTGTTTTTCACTATGATGAGATTACTGCTCTTCAAGGGAATCTTTAAGCTTTAAGGCAAACACTTAAGTTGTTTAGTATATAGCTGTCTATCTAGGCATAATCTGTGCACGATCGCTCAAGGCAGGGTGGGGATTGATGGAGGCAGGGCAGAGGTGGCAGTGGATTTTGTAGATTTGGAAGTGGTAGCATGTTCTACCCACTGGCCTGAGAGTCAGTGGATTCTCAGACCCTGTGCCCTTGAGAAGTACCACCCTTGGACAGTCAGCTCCCACTACAGAGCATAGGAAGTCCTAAGCCTGCAGAAGGCATAGATTTCACTGGGATTTATGAGGCCGGTTGTGGAGAGAAGAGAAGAAAGAGCTACAGATGGGGGTGGGGGTGTTCTATTTCAGTGGCAGATACAGACCACTGCTAGGCTCAGGGCTTGCATGGACTGCGTGCAACGTGTGTCTGCACTGAAGGGCGTGCAGGGCGTGGAAAGGTGGAGAGGTGCATAGGGCAGAGGTCCCGGTAAAGGTTTGGGTGGAGGTGAGAATGCATGTGGCTTACTTACTAAAACTCAGATGACCTACCTGACTAAAGCAGAGAGTCTGTAGGAGAGAAATGCTGTGTTTGGAAATAATATTGGAATTTTTTTTGAAACTGCATCTGTGGGGAAGAAGGAGTCCATTGCTTTTTTTTTTTTAACGTTCAATTCTGAAATAATTTTAGCCTTAAAATTTACAGAAATAGTTCAAAGAAAGTTCTCAGAACCATCACTGAGCTTCACATCTACTCAGTTGTCAAAACCAGCATTCACATGACTCTTAACTAAAATGCAAACCTTGTTCGCATGTGCCATTTGTCTTTGTTCTTACCAGGGTCACACAGTGCCTTGAGTTGGCAGTTTCCTTTGGTCTCCTCCAACCTGAGAAAGGTCCTCAGTTTCTGCTGTCCTGTCATTAGCTTGACAATTTTATCAGAGCCCAGGCGGCCCGTTTTAAAGAATACCCCTCGATTTGTAGTGGCTGATGTTTTCCAATGAAATCCAGGTATCCATTTTGATGAAAATAGCACAAATATATCTTTCTGGGTTCAAACGGTCACCTTGCCACCTGATAGGTGATTAATTTTTCGTCATTTGGTTGGGGTGGTGTTTGCTAGGCTGCACTGCAAAGTGTGTTTTCTTGTGTACTTATTGGGTCTATGGGGAGATACTTTGACACTGTGCAAATATCTTGTATCTCATGATACTTTTGCCCACTCATTTCAGCGTCCATTAATGGTTCTTGTCTGCAACATTTATTGCTGTGGTGCTTCCCTAATTGTGATTTGCCGTTTTCCTCTTTTTGTTGCATGTAGTAATTGGTGTTATTCCGTGAGGTAGGGCCGCCCTTTCTCCTCCACCCCCATTTGTTGCTTTATTTATTTATATCAGTGTGCGCTCGTGGATATTTATCCCAGAAGCTGTGAGTAAATACTTCATTATTTGCTGCTCAAGGCATACAGATTTGGATAGTGGGAGCTACTTTCTCCCCCATCTTGGAGCGCAGGTATAACTAGGTGGGTTTGTGTTAATAAAAGTAGGGAATTCCATGACAAGTAGAGGTAAGCTTGTTTGTGACTGCATTAACCAGGGAAGCCCACCCTGGTAGGCAAAGGTATTCTCTTACGTGAAAACACACCCTAAAAGAATGGTACTTTCCTAAGGACTTAATGAAGTCACGATGATGAAGCTTTGAGGTTTTTTTCTGTTGCACTTATCATGTCTGTTGTCCCAGAAGCTTTAGGTTCTTGCTAATTTATCTCTTTTGGGAGGCCAGATTGTGAAATGTTTGCAGATGTTTCTAGAACCCACTTTCCTTTCTCACTGTAGCTTTTATGTAAGGAAACATGTTTACACTAGAATGGAGCCCTTTGATAATGGGAAGTCAAAATGAAGTTTAATTCTGCAGATGCCATTAAAAGGGTATACACTTTCAGAAAGTATGCAGGTCCTGTGCCTCAACATAGACACTAAGACACTTTGGCTTAGGGCTATGTCTAGGACAGTATATACCGGAAAACACACACCGCAGGAGCAGGTGCAGGGTGGGATTTGCTGAACAGAAGCTCTTTGTTTCACGTAAGCGCTTGGAGGCTCAGCCTTCGATCCCAGAGCTGTTGGTAAAGGACTTTCACCCCCTTTCTTTGGTAGGCAGGATTTGTACTGGAGCTGGTGTTTGAAGGATGCTGTGAGCCCCACAGCTGAAGTGGAGGAGGAGAGGAGCACATTTTTTCTCAATCATTTATATTTTCAATTTTACTTAAATCTGGCAGCACCTTATAACAACTTGGAGCATTTGAGAAACAATAACCCTGGCCTCACTTCTAGAAGTTCTCATCCAGTGAGTCTGGGGGTGGGACCTGGGTATCTGTATTGTTTATTTCTCTTCAGTGTCCCAGGTTTTTTTTTTTGAGACAGGATCTCACTATGCAGTTCAGGCTGGCCTTGAGCTCACTTTGTAGCTCAGGCTGGTCTCAAACTCACAAGTATTCTCCTGCCCCAGCCTCCGCCAAGTGCCAGGATTACAGGCACGCGCCATCACACCCGGCTTAGTTTCCCAGGTTCTGTTTACATCCAGGATTGAAAACTACTGGACCTAGCAAGTACTATTTGTGATTTTTAAAATAAAGTTAGAGGTACTTGTTTGTTATGTGACTCTGAAAGCATGTTCATGTTAGAATATGCATAAATGGAGCAGCAATTAAAGACAGGCTCAGGTTATACCCTTGGGCAAGTTTGTAACCTCTTTGAGTCTGGTTTTGTCATCTGCAAAATAGAATTATTGATAACACCTACCTCACAGTTTTTCAAGGATAAATGAACACAATGCATAAAAAATAGTATAGTCTCTGGCATATAGCAGAAAATAACTGCTATTACTTACTAACATGTAGCGTGTCATTATAGAACGTGACTTTGGAATCAACCAACTTTTGTCTCAGTCCTTATTCTAACTTTCCAGTCCTCGGACTTCTAGTAAAATGCTTCATTTCTGTGAACCTCTGGCCTCTGAACTGTAAACACAGAGATAAATCAGTACAATTACTGATGTGGAGAGATGCTTAAGGCAGGGAGTTGCTCAGTAAGCCTTTCTGTCACCTTCGTTTCATTCTGCTTTCTTAAAATATCACAGGGAAATGGATATGTTATAATTTCCAGGACGTCGTTGACTTTGGTGTGGCCATGCTAGGTTGAGATGTTATTAAAATGCTCTTTGTGGCCATGACAAGCTGTTGCGGGCCTGTTCCTTGAATCCCTAAGGAAGTGGCTGTGCGTCCACACTGCAGCCAGAGTTCACAGACACAGCCGGGGTTCCTTACACATCCCACCTCCGTAGCTGGCTTCTGCTTGTCAGTTTTTGTAACACTGAATTCATGATCACTTTGTAATTCTCAAGCCTACAAACTGCTGGGATTCTGTTCGTTTAATTTTTATCAAGCTTTGGTTGAGATGTAGGTTTATCCTGGGGCTTAAGAAAGACTCCCCCCTTAGAAATCTGCTAGGCAGACTAATAAATCAC
Organism: Dinomys branickii; assembly: GCA_004027595.1. Lineage (NCBI taxonomy): Eukaryota > Metazoa > Chordata > Mammalia > Rodentia > Dinomyidae > Dinomys > Dinomys branickii. The sequence goes on from PVLD010002106.1 coordinate 172,857, forward strand.
GGCTTACTGTTTTATTTTACAGTCTCTTAACATGTGTGCCCACCAGTTACCGATGAAGCTTTTCAGATTCCTAGGTCCATTAGAAATTCAGGTACACTTATTCTACTGTTTCATGTTCCTGTTTTACTTGATCACCCTGAGTGGGAAAAGGGACAGTAGCTGAAGGTGCCAGAAGGTTGGGTAATGAAACAAATGCTTATATTATTGATAAACCTGGCAGTTCTTGTTGGTTCACATTAATAGCAGGGTACGTTATACTTCTGTGCCAGTTGAAATGATCTAGTCTTTCTCCTTTATTTTTCCCACTTAGTAACCTAAGTAAGTGAATCTAAGGATAATTAAGGGATCTCCTTTAAAAGCTGGTGAAACATGTGCCTTACGTCTGTTACACTGTTCAGCAAGATATTTTTAGCAACTCTGGAATGGGTTCCATGGTTAGTTCAGACCCAGCTTCATGGACTATTATAGTTTAATATTAAGGAACACCCAACCTTTAAAGAAAAGGTAATATATGGTTGCTAATCCATACTCTTTTTGAATTATATCACTATTTTTTATGGAAATTCATTTGTGAATATTAAAGGACTGCAGTTTTCTAACAAATGTTTAAAATATGAAGTTTGCCTAGAATCATTTGGAGAATCGTTTTCCATAGTTCATTAAAATGGAAAGGAGAAGAAATAAATTTGAATTAAAATCTATTTCCATTTGTGTTATTGGTATTCTTCATGTTGGGATGTATATGTCTTTAATGAAAGAATCAATGCACCCAAATTAAGTAGTTCTAAGCAGTTGGAAGAGAAAAAAGAAATCATCTTGTCTGCACAATGTTGTAATGGTGAGCCTTTTAGGAGAGGACGCTTGGCTTTGATGGACTAGCCATCCAGCATTATCGAGCATATTGATAAGACAGACCGTCAGGATGAGGAAATAATTTATGGCTTTAAAGTAGATTCTGTGTTTTCTAATAAAAGAGTTCTATAAATTAGGGATGACTTTTTGGCCTTGTCTCTGTTTATGGAAGCTCCCCCAGTGCCTGACCAGGAGCTCAGTAGGTGCTTCATAAATATATGTCTTGGTTACTTTTTTGTTGTTACTGAGACAAAATACCCAACACCCAAAATTAAGGCAGGAAAGATTTAGTTAGCTTATAGTTTGTGGAGGTTTTAGTCTGTATTTGGCTGGCTCTAAGGCAGAGTGGCACATGGCAGAGGACAACGGTTCACCACGGTGGAAGACAGCAAAAGCAACAAGAGCAAAGTGGAGGAGTGGCAACAGACAGCCCCTTTCCCTCCCTTACATACACAAGTTATCCACCCCGGGGAGGCTGGAGCACTCACACCCATAATCCCAGCATTGGACTATGGATCAATCAAAAATCTAGAAGCCCACTCCATGACTGCATGAGGATTTGGGGGGACATCCAGACACAAACCATAACAATATGAAAGGAGTGGAAAGCAAACTGCTACCAGCATGGTAAGACAACACCTTGGACTCCTGAGAGGAGCAAATCAGGGAACTCAATGATGGGGTGAAAATTGCTGAATAATAGTATTGAAGAAAAGAACCTTAACCGGAGGGAAGGGTATGTTTTCTACAGTGTCCTTGTAGTGGTCTTGCAGGTAAATGCAGTACAGCATCCCTGCCCTGGAGATAGTTAGAGCAGCAGTCTTGGTCCATGGTGCTTCTCTCCTGAAATTAACTAACAGTTCTTTCTCAGTACCTGTTAAAAATGTGGTGGTGGGTGGGATAATCCCTGTTATTTCTTTCCTTAAATCTGTGGTCCATGCTATTTTTGGTCAGTACTGAAAATGGTCTGTACAGATGTACAGAGTCCTCAAAAAGCTTTGTGGCTTCCTCTGAGCAGAGTGAACAAGTTTGAGAACTGCTATCCTAGAGTGTTAATGAAACGCTGCTCCCCCTGGGGCCCATGAAGTGAGGGTTTCACAGGAGTTTGAAACAAATCTAGGAATTGTTTCCTATAAAAGACAGTTCTTACTATTTTGCTCTTGTCCGTTCCCTGGGGGGAGGAGCTTATCTAACAGTTATCTATTCTATAGAAGGATCCCATTGCTTTATCTACTCACCTTACCAGTCCTCTGAAACAAGCCCTCCGTGGGGCAAGTTTCTGTTAAGTGGGATTGTGTGGGTGTAACACTAGTGTGGAGATTGTAGATTTAGGGTGGCAGTGGACAGAAAGACAATTAGTTTGTTTTCTTTTGTGAAAATGGCTTTGGCCAGTTTTTTAGAGTGTTTCTAATAGTTTTCTCTTGAACTAGATCATGTGAAGTGTTTACTGGGGGGACTGTTGTTTGTTTTAGCTGAATTTGGCATTTAGATGAGTAATAAAGATGGTAGATTCTGGTCTGCGATATTGATTTTTACAATTCTTCCTATTAAGTGGAAAAATAATTTATTATGATAATTGATTTTCATATTATCAATCTAGTGCATATGCAAGTTTTAAGTTGTTCAGTATTTCAATAAGGGAATGCATTACATAGGCTTGGATGACCAAAGTCCAGGAAGGGCCAGCTAGGAGTGTGTCTAGACTAGCAAAGGAGGATAGGATTTAAAAATGGGCTGTCTCCCTTAAAAAATTTATTTTCTTTGAAGTAAGTTGGCAAATCTGTAACAGAATATCAGTTCTTCTGGATAAAGAATTTATGCATTTTATTTGAGTTTAATGAAAAGGTTAGTAGTACAATTGCTATATAGAATGAAGATGAGGCACAGTGAAAATTCTGTTTTTTAGGCCAAACTGGGTAGAAGGCTCAGAAGCCGGAAGTGATGACTGGTAGGCGTGTTTCATAAACTTAGTAAATTACTCTAAGAAGTGGAGGCAGCAGGCTAAAAGCTATGGGATCGCAAGAGACAGCAAGGCTTGGAAAGGAGGTGTAAAGAGCTTTTAAACATAGGTTGAAAGTTCAGTAAGTGTTAGTTTCTCTGTTCTTTTTCCAGGACCGCAAGGGGAAGTGATAATAGTTTTCCATTGTGCTTTTTTTTTTTTTTTATTTTAGAAACATAAAAGTACAAAAACATATTGACAAACAGACACCCATTATCATAGAAAATAGTACAATCACAACTAATCTATAGACAAGGTGGTATGGTCTCAACAGTTGTTGTTGCTTTATCCATTGATATCTTCGAATTGTAGATGTATGGACCCATATACAGACATGCAAATTTAGTCAGACAGTTGATCCTCTCA
>PVLD010002107.1:0-47012 GCA_004027595.1 Dinomys branickii
CTGTAACGGGAAGCTGGAAGAAGAAGAAGCCCGGAAGGAGCCACAGAGAGTGGACTCCTGTGGGGTATAGAAGAAGCCCGGAAGGAGCCACAGAGAGTGGACTCCTGTGGGGCTTGTGCTGTGTCCAATAAAGAAAACACGCTACAGAATCTGATCGTCTGTGTGCTGTCTTCTGCGGGTCGGGAGCGGCGCCGGACATATTTCTTCCAGGCTTGGACTCACATGCAGTGTTGTGCACTGTTGAAATTCTGTTGTATGGTGTGCTGTGGACCTGCGCCCTTTGGAATGTTTTGACTGACCCCACCCTAAGAATTGTTTTTTATTATCAAAATAACCAAAACCAAAAATCCACAGTAAGAACCTTTACCATCTGGGAAGCGCAGTAACGGCCCCCTTCACTTTTTCTTTCCTTACTCCCCCCCATCCCTCCCCCTTCCCACCCTCTTCCCTCCCCCTCTCCTCCCTGCTGGAGATCTGACCCAGGGCTTGGTGCTGAGCTACATCCCCAACCCTAATGTAGCCTATTTGATCTAAACAAACAAAAAAAGTCGATGGCAGAAGACTTAACAAGTGTATACCCATTACTGGAGAGTCAAGCGCAATTTGGAAAGCCAGGGTCGTAGACATTTTCCCATACCTGCAAAATGACCACTGGGATAGTGTCACCCTCTGAATATGTCTCTTTCTTGCACTGGACAGTAATTTATAGGTCAGAACTTCCGAATAGGGCTAACGCGGGCATCTTGTACAAGGGACCCTGTCCTACCGTATTCTTGTTTTCCCCAGATAAATTTGCAGAAATGGAATGGCTGGATCCATGATGAGAGGGGAATCGGAGTTCCTCATTTCCTGACCGGTTATCTCTCCAGAGGAGCCTGTGTTTCTGTGGGTGAGTAATGACCCCGACTCAGTGTTTTCAAATCTGTGTCCTGTTCCTGATAGAGTCACTGAGTGATGGCGCCAGGAGGGACCTCAGATAGCATCGCATTCGCTATGTCATGTCAGCCCACAGGGGGAGAGCGGGCAGGATGCAGACTGTCACCCAGTCATTGAGTGCAGTTTCCAGCTCAGCACCCAAGCACAAGAAAAACTTACTCAAGAACATTGTCCATCAACTGTCAATCAGTGACATTTGTCGTCAGAACACTCTTCAGAGACTTGGTTCCCAGCCCAGAAAAGCCAGACTCTGCTTCTCAGTGATCCCAGGCACCGGCCCAGGGGAGGTGAGAAGAGGGGGAACACTATATTCTTTTACAGTGGCTCCTTCTGTGACTATTTGGCACCAAGAAAAAGCCATGGAGCTCTGGGCAGGCTGAAGTTAGTCCCATCTTTCTCCCATCTCCCTGTAAAAGAATTGGGTGGGCTGTTACCTTTCACCCCTGTGCTTTCCCAACCTGACCTTGTCCCCGGGATCTGGCAGGGGCACAGAATATCGAAACTCTGGGAGGTTGCAGTGAAAGGGGGCCTTTTAGAGAGAGGCCAACTTGGAATCCGACCCCAGCTCTGCCATGTAGCAGCCGTCTGTGGCCCAAGGCGCTCAGCCTCAGTTTCCACACCAGCTCAGTGAGTGTGGCTGAGTTCACTGGGTTCATTATGAGCACAGGGCTCATTGTAAGCATTACTGAGAAGCTTGGGCAGCCGCTTGGGAGAGACCAGGAGGGGTGGCAGGATGGATGGGTCTGCCGCCAGCTTGTTGTTACAGAGTTCTGCTTAGCAATTGTTGCCATTTATATTTTGTTGTTGTTGTGATGCTGGTTTTTGTCACTTGAACACCGTTGAGGAATATCTGTTGTTAGGAATTTGGGGCAAGTTCCCGGATGGTCTCTGGCTGTCCAGGTGTGGAGCTCAGTGAGCAGGCAGCTCCCACCTGCACCAGCGTCCCCGCTCTCCTTGTGCTTGCTGCTGACACCACGTGTGTCCAGGCTGGACAGACTGCAGTGACTCCATGGTGTGTGTGTGTGGGGGGGGGCTGCAGGCGGCCCTGGGAACCCAACAAAGTCCTTCCACCCACCCTGGCACATGCAGGGCGCCAGCTTCAATTCCCATGGGGGCTGTAAGGCAGCGTGGCCTGGCTCCGAGCTGGAAAGTCTGCCCACAGGCAGGTGGGGGACCGCGTGCCAGCTGTCTGTGTGTCTGTGCTTGTTCCCCAGTGAGCTGTGGCTCTGAACCATCTATTTGGGGGATTTTAGTAGCTACACGTTTAAGGGAAACAAAGTCCTACAATGGAAGGCAGGAGACTTGGGGTCGTTCCTGGCCAGGTTCTTGGGCTTTCACTGTCCCTTCTGGTAAATGGGCTCAGCAGGGAGACCCAGACGGCTTAGTGGCCCCAGGATCCTGTGTTTGCGTGACCTTGTTATCTGTAAGGTACCCGCACATAAAGCACCCTTGTAAGCTGTAAGGCAGATGCATAAAATCAGAGCTAATCACTACCCTCAAGACGTCGTTAATCTCGTTAGGGAGGCAGACTGACACCATGAAATAGCGAGTGCCAGGCGTCGTGGAATGGAACGCCAGCTGTCTGGTACTTACTGTTGACGCATTAGAAGTTGTGGGAGAAGAGAAGGCTGGGGGATTTGGGTGGCTTTATGGAGACTCTGGTTTGTGGAGGACAGATGACGTGGGCTTGGGCAGGAATGGGAGAGAGGGCACTCCAGGTGGGAGCCCGTGGGGCTTCCTGTGCCACAAGGGGTTGCCCTTTGCTACTCGGCGCTGGATCAGCTGGCCCCAGGCCTGGCACATTTGTCCCAAGACCGGTTTTCTTGTCCTTTATCTCCCCCTGGGCTTGCCTACCTGCGCCGTCCACACTTGGGTCCCTGCCGCTGCCCCGAGGGAGCCTTCTGCGAGCAGGGGCAAGGGAGAGCAACATCGTTCACTGTCAAGAGCATTTCAGGCAGGAAATGAAGAATTTCGTAGGTGGTTAAAAATACAGTGGGAGCTGATTTATGTTTGAATTTTGTTCCAGGGCAGCAGATTATAGTCCAAGTTCTGAGGCAAAGGCAGTGGTGTCTTTATGGCCCACTTGGATCAGTTTTATGTCTTAGTGGTTTTTATATGTCTCAGCTAAGCCAAGATGCTCGAACTTCTCTGTCCCTGTATTTCACCAGGGAAAACGCCTAGGTACCACGCCTCGCGCCCAAGCTCTTGCCTTATAAAGGAAAGGAAGGAAAGGGGCACAAAGAAGGGAGACAAGGATGACTGCTTTTGCTTGCTACTTAGTAGGTGGCCAGTTTTCAGTTGAATTAAATCAAATCGTAAGTAGACAATGAATCCAGGTGGGGCTCTGACACAGATGTCAGGTGATATCATGAAAACAGGAGACAGATACCTAAATATTGTTGCAGATGCAGATCACATGATCCTGCAGAATACTCTTGATGAGGAGAAATTTCTTGCAGACGTTGATGCCAAGATAAGCTCTGTCTGTAACCTCTTCCAGCAAACAGGCTTTTATCTTTTTCTGTTTTGGCTTTTTGGGTGGAGTTTTTTTCTTTTTCTTTGGCGGTACTGGGGATCAAACTCAGGACCTTGCACTTGCCAGGCAGGTACTTCTTTTGCTGAGCTATATCCCCAGCCTCTTTTTCGGTCTGTTGAGACAGGGTCTTACAATGTAGTTCAGGCTGGCCTTGAACTCAGCGATCCTCCCGCCTCAGCCTCCTGAGCTCAGGGAGTGCAGGTGTGTTTCATTGTACTCGGTCGGGAGGCTTATATCTTACGACTGCTATACCTTTTGTAATTGAGCCTACTTCTCTCTTTCCTTTGTTGCAAGGAAGCTTGGACCTGAGCTTGCTCGGGGGCTTTGAGCACAGGTTTCCACGCAGCAGCATTTGCCCTGTCTTTATCTTTCTGCCCTTGTTTTCCCTGCGCTCTATCACCTTATCTGTTTTATCCCGCTGTACTGGGCGCGTTTTGGGTAAGCAAACCCTCAAATCCTTTTTGTGGGACACAAAGGAGCACACATAAACCAATAAATGCATCCTGCGTTTGTAAATACGGCATTCTGTTCTTTCCAAAGCAATTTTCATATCCGTTAGTTCTGTGGGTGTCTGCACCTCTGTGAGGAAGGCTGCATAGACTCAGTCACTCCCATGTTGCAGACGAAGAGGTTGAGGTACTTTACCTCATTTATTGAGCGAATTGGCTTGCAGGAGAATAGAAGCTTAACCCTCCTATGTCAAAGACCACATTGATCCTTCTGTGCATGCATATGGGTTTTTTTGGTGGTTGTTGTTTTGTCGTTTTGAGACAGGGTCTTGCTATGCAGTTCAGGTTGGCCTTGAGCTCACTTTGTAGCCCAGGCTGGTCTTAAACTTGCAATGATCCTCCTGCCTCAGCCTCCCGAGTGCCAGGATTACAGGCGTGTGCCACCATGCCCAGCTGTGGGTACAGATATGAAAGTAACAGTTTATTAGGTGACATCTCATTAGTAGACATTGACTGGGGAAAGAGGAAGCCTATTTTGGTGTTGCCAGTTGGAGAGGATACAAATTAAGGTGGCCCTTATTTCAGAGAGTCTCTCCAAGTCTATATTTGTAATTATTTCCTGTCCCATGTTTCTGATGACAGACCCATCCCTGCTGGTCACAGGGGTGGCGTATGCCTCAAACTGGACAGCCAATCATAAAATCACGTGCTTTTGGCCACAGTGAGTGGGTCAGAGGGGAGGTCACATGACCAAGCTGGGCCAATAAGAATTCTTCCCTGAGATTTTTCCATCTGTAGCTGGGAAATAAAATCTCATCTCCACTTCCATCCAGAGCAGCTAAGGTATGTTCCTAGACATGCTGGCCATTGTGCTCCCTCCCATGACAAGAAGCTCGTGAGAAGCCAGGCAGCATGCAAAGGGCAGCAGCTATGACAGACGACAACAGAGGGTAGGTATCCTGGTGATGTTTGAAACTTGCGTTCCAGGTGCCTGAAGCCTTCCCTTGTCCCTCCTAGCATGGAGTCCAATAAATTCCCTTTTCTGAGTAAGCCAATTTGAACTGGTCCATAGGTTTTCTGATTTGTGTAGTCTTTACACTGCATTTTTCTTCTTTCTTTTTCAGAAGGAATAAGCCCAGAAGTTATGCTTCTCTGGAGTTTAAGTGTTGGTATCCCGGCAACAAGAGTTGGGACTCTTAAATGTTCACCCTCTCCAAAGGACTTTGGGAAGCCATATCATTACATTTTAATGCCTCTCTCTAGAGCTGGACCATAAACAAAGGCAGAAGAGCTCAGTGGCTCAGAGTGCAGCATCTGACTCTATTGCTCAGCAGCTGGGTGACCTTGGGCAAGTTCTAGAACCACTAAGCCTCAGTTTCCTCATCTGCAAAATGAGGATAATAATGGTAATTCTGAGATTCTCATTAGGGTTATATAAAAGAATCCATTTTGGCACACCGTGCTGTGCCTGACACCTCATTAGCACACCACAACTGTGGCTAAATTGTGTTGGATGATTTTATGTACAACATTCCTCAAACATACCTGTGAATGAAACAGAATAGATACTCTTCTCTCTGTTTGGCAAAAGGAAGCTATGATGTTCAGAGGGGCTAAGTGACCCACCCAGGCCATGTTATAAGTGGAAAAGACCTGAACTTAAAATACTGGAATCAGACACAGGGTCCTCCCCTTGAGACTGCACTTCCCAAATGACGGTGTACCAGCTGCAGTGTGGAAGCCAGTTTAACAGCTTATAAAGGATACCATCCCTCCAGGGACAGAGCACCTTAGAGAAGCCAAATTCTGGCCAGAAGGCTGCCTGCTGAAGACAGAGGATGGGCACTGGAAAGATGCCGAGCAGAGAATGCTTACTCTGACATCCCCAGGCAACCCAGCCAGGATCTACCAAGCTTCTCAATTCTCTTCTGAAAGCTCCCAAATCTCACACCTCTCCCATACAAGAATTCTCGAGAACAGGCTGTGAGAACCAGAAGCTAATGTGGAGATGACTCCGATCCACTCATCCTTTCAACAGACATTTATTAAATACCTACTGTGTGCCAGGCCTGATAAATATAATAGAGAAAAGCACAGATGAAACCTCTCATTTTACAGATGAGACCACCAAGTCCCAGGAAAGAAGACGACTTCTCTCGGGACCACAGTGAATTAGTGATTTCATTAGGCACCTTCTCTGTGCCTAGTCTTCCTTTCTGGAGGCTTATGCGGTCTCACTTTTCTGGTCACAGCTGATTGGACCAGAGGAAAACATCTGGCTGAAGCTGAGCCAATCAAATTCTACTTTCTCAGAATCTGACCCTGGAAGGAGATGCTGGTTTTAGCCTAGAAAGTAAAGCGGTAAATGACTGCCTGGTTCTATCAATGGTCTAACTCCTGGTTCCAAGTAAGATGTCCCTCTAGCATCACCAATTCTCTGTAATGCATCCCTCCTGGGCTTGTAGTTATTTTCCTCCTTGAAAACTGGGCATGGTGGCACACACCTATAATCCAAGCTACTCTGGAGGCTGAGGCAGGAAGGTTGCAAGTCTGAGGCCACTTTGGACAGGTTAGTTAGATCCTGTCTCAAAATTTAAAGCAATAATAAAAATTAAAAGGGCTGGGAATGTGGCTCAGTGGTGGGGCACTTAGTTAGCACTCATAAAGCCCTGGGTTTAACCCCAAATAGAGACAGACAGACAGGCGAGAGAGAGATCTATAATACAGTGTGCAATCAGGCTTGGATGAAAATCCAGGCCCTCATGCTTCATGGCGGTTTTTCCATCATGCTGACAGCGAAGGCTGCCTTCCCAAGAATCTCAGAAGTCTGACCCTGATACACCAGAGATACTCAGATCAGCTGAAGGAGGCCTGAGCACTTCCGGGACACAATCCCAGGGAGGTGCCAAGTCCGCTAATCGCTAAAGTAATTACTTCAGGGTGTGCATGCTGGTTTCCCCAAGAGCAATAGAGGATCATGGCTACAAGTCCAGGCCCTGATGCCAGGTGGTGGATTCAAATCATCCCAGGCATGTACCTGGACAAGACACTTTTCTCCGTCTCCTCTCCTGGTATTTACCCCACACAGTTGTTGGAAGACTTCCTACATATATCAAGGGCTTACAACAGTGTGAAACAAATGCTGTTTGCTATGTAACTAACCTGCCTTTTTATTTTTTTTAAATGGAATTTGCCAACAAAACCTTTCCCAGACCCTCAGGGTTTAGTTTTCCCTCACATCTCTCTAGCCACTTCAATTCCCTTGAGGTCCTCCTTGGTCTGATCACATTTTTAGCATAAAAACAAACTGCATTCAAAGCTGGAGTGTGACAGCCAGCTGTGAAAAGCAATCCATCTCTCCTTTGACAAACTTGGAGTGTGTATTGTACCTTTGGTGGAGCTGGGTCCTTACTCCTACACTCCCCTAGGGCAGGAGCTGACCACCCGACCGAAGTTTCTCATCAAACATCCATTGGCAATTGTTTACTCAAGGTCTACTGTGTGCTGAGCTCTATACCAGGGTGGGAGACGGGGGCTTTTTATGGTGACATTTTAATAGACACACAGTGCATAAGGAGCTATGGATGCATTGAGTCTGTGGACCTCGTTCAGGCCGGGGTATTAGGGAAGGAAAACATGGATAAGGGTTGGACAGGCAGATTTCACACCCACTGCATCACAGATGTCTGACAAAAACAAGTGCTGAGAAGGACAAGGAACCGTGACAACTCGGACACTGCTGGTGGAATGTGAAGTGGTATGAAACTTAGGAAAACATATTGGCATTAAAAAGTTGAAGATGTACTTGGGCCCCTGTCAATGTATAGTAATGTGTTTCTGCTTCTTTGCTGGTGCAACAAAGCACAACTTAAATATCCATTGTATTGGTGAGCTATTGCTGTGATAATGCTGCATAACAAACAATCCTAAAACCATCTCAGTGTCTTTACAACACGGACTTCTTGCTTACCAGGTTGTAAGTGAGCTGGGCGTTTCTGGTCAGGGTTCACTGGCTTGGCAAAGCTCCCATTTGGGAACTCAGGCTAAGAGACAACAGTTCCTTGGGAGCATGCTCTTCTTGTGGCAAATGTCAGGACCACAAGAGGCCAATCTGAACCATAGGAATACATTTAAAACCTATGTTGCATCCCATTCTTTGTCATTTGATTGGTTAAATTTCTTTAGGGGAAACCCTAAGTTAACAGGGCAAGGATGTGTTCTCCATCTATTCTACATGTCAGGGGTGTGAATGTGACGGTCTACGCAATCACAGCATAAAGTCGAGAACAATTTGATCAACCGTACCATTGGTGGAAGAATAAGTCAGTAAGCTGTGGTACAGTTATATCATGAAATAGTATACAGTAAGGAAAATGAATGGTCTGGATCAGCAAGCTGTGGGCCAAGTCCAGCTATTGCCTGGTTGTGAAAGAAGATTATATTGGAACTCACCCACACTCGCTTGTTTACACATTGTCTGTGTCTGCTATTGCACTGAAATGGCTGAGTTGAACCAATTGCGACAGATCGTTGGGTCTGCAAGTATTTTCTTGTTTTTTTTTTGTTTTTTGGTACCAGAAATTGAACTCAGGACCTCACACTTACCAGGCAGGCGCTGTGCCACTGAGTTATATCCCAGCCCCTGGACTTGTAAATCTTAAATTTTACCCTTTGCATGAGTTTGCTGGTCTCGGATAGAAAGCTACACCTATGGACATGGGTCCATCTTGCAAACATAGCGTTACATGAGAAAACAGAGGAATGCAGACTAGATGATATCCTTTACCTAAAGTTTAAAAACAGTCAAAAACAGAAACCACCACCACACACTGCGGAGCCGTCCCAGCACATGCTGTGTGAGTGGTCGTCGGGAAAACTAGAGCGGTGTCAGCGCTGGTAACTGGGCAGATGGATGTGACTGGGGACAGGTGCCCAGGGGCTGCAACTGCCTTGGTGACATCTCATTTCCTGGGCTTGGGCAGTGGAGCATGGGTGTTGATTTCACTGTTGTTTTAGGTAGGCTCTAAATATTTCACAGTAAGAAAACTCAGAGGGGGGAAAGTGGGCGGGAGACAGGAGGCCCGGACCGGCCCAGGACACAGGGACGGGAGGCACAGGAACGATGCGGTCTTGCTTGCTGGAATGGCTCAGGCGTGAGCTGCGGGCGGAAGGACAGATGCGGAGAGGAGGCCGGGGAGGGGCGGGGCCTTTGGCCCATTCTGAGTCTGGCTCTTGGGAAGGCAGAGGGCACCTGCACAGTGCTGAGCATCAGCAGCCAGATCAGTGATCAGCTTCTTGGGTTCAGCAGCTGCAGCAAGGAGGCAGGTGTGGGCCAGGGTTGGAGCACGACCCTCCCCTTGCCCGTCTCGCCCTGCTCCAGGCCACGCTCAGGAAGCAGTGAGGCTGGGGGCAGGGGCCAGGCTAAGAGGTTGCGGCACTGGTCCAGGACCTAAGCCGAAGCAGTGAGGAGGGGACAGCTGACGAGATTGGAGGAGGTGATTAGAGACCGGGTGGGAGGAGAATAGAAAACCTCCCAGGCTTCTGCCTTGGACCAGTGGCCCATGTTGCCACTGGAAGCCCAGGGAGGCCAGGTGGGTCCTGGAAGCGGAAGAGGAGGTTGGTTTGCGGGTGTGTTGGGTGTCAGTGGCAGCACACACAGGGCTCAGGGACTAAAGAAGGGGCCTGGGAGCTAGACGCGCACAGGCAGCTGGATCGCCGCAAATGCCGGCAACTAGGATGGAGGAGCATTTAGGACTGAGGATGGGACTGGGGAGATGGCGGGGGGAGCCTGCAGAACAACGCGGGGGCAGAGCCAGAGAGCTCGGGACAGCAGGGAGGCTCTGGGGGCTCAGAAGCCTAAACAGCAGAGTTCTAGGAGGAGGGCGGCGGTCATTACAGCCCACAGCTACAGCAGACCCGTGCTGGGACCAGAGGAGGGGGACTTGGGGCCAGGGCAGGTCAGCTACAGAGGGAGGGAGCCCAAGGCCCCAGGGCTGACAGGAGGGCTGGTTACAAAGATGGATGCATTGTTTCCAGAAGTCTGGCTTGGAAAGGAAGGAAAGTGGTATCCACAGTTTAGGGGCACAGAGGGAGGCCCACAGGGATTTTGGTGGAGAGAAGACAGGGGGAACAGAAAAGGCAGTTTGTCTACATGGTGAAGAGGAAATGGTAGTAAAAGGAAAGACTGAAGCTGGGCGTGGTGGTTCACGCCTGTAATCCCAGCACTTGGGAGGCTGAGGCAGGAGCATTGCTGTGAATTCAAGACCAGCCTGGGCTACAAAGTAAGCTCAAGGCCAGCCTGAACTGCATAGCGAGACCCTGTCTCAAAAAGACCAAAAAAAAAAGATTCTTAATTTTAGGTTGGCTTTTATTTTTTATTTTGGGGGTACTTATTTATTTATGCATTTTCATGCCAGGCAAAAGCCCTACCACTGAGCTACACCTGCAGCCTTTTTTAAACTTTTATTTAAAAGACTTACTAAATGCCCCAGACCAGCCTCAAACTTGTGACCCACCTGCCTCAGGCTCCTGAGTAGCCGGGATGACAGGCACGTTCTGCCACACCCAGCTGGCTAGGCTTTGGACTTGCTTGTAACCAGTAGAATGTGACAGAGATGACACTTTGCTGCTTGGTAGGAAAGGTCATTCAGCTACCTCCTGGCTCCCTGAGGACACTCCTCCTACGGAAGCTAGCCCCTCTCAGAACCCGGTGTCAGGCCCTGAGGAACCCAGGCCGGTGCGGAGGACACCAGGGGGGCACTCAGGTGCCAGTCTCTGCTGAGACAAAATACTGGAAATACCTGACCCCCAAAACTAAGGAAGGAAAGGTTTATTTAGCTCACAGTCTGGGGCGGTTTCAGTCCATAATCAGCTGGTTCCAAGGCAGGGTGGCACATGGCACAGGGGCAACAGTTCAAGGTGGCAGAAGACAGCAAAAGCCCCAAGAGCAAAGGGGGGGGTGAAGAGCAAGCTTCTTTTCCTCCCTTCTATTGTCAGAAGTTGCCACCCCCACCCCCCGAGGCTGGGTGTAGCACTCATTGCCACCTGGGTGCTCTCTTGCACAGGATGAGGGTGCTTACAAAAGTGAGGACCCTGGCCCCCTGCCGAGCCACTTCATTAAATTTCTAAACTTCTCAAGTTGACACAGTGTATCAACCATCACAGGGACTTTGGCAGCCTAGCCTCTGACCCGGGCATGAAGAAACCTCTAGCTCATCCAGCCGTTGGAGTCACTTCCAGACACTGGAGCTCTGCAGACCCAAGACCCTGTCATCATGCAGCACAGAAAAGTCACTCTTCACCCTGATAACCTCTGTATGCAGGGGAACGGTGGTGGCTCAAGATTTGAAGTGCGGGCGGCTTGTTTTATGGTGGGATACGGTCTGAAGTGAGGGACACCCATGAGTGTCCCCTGAGAGGAGGGCTATGAGGACGGTGCAAGGAACTCTGGCCACAGAGAGAGAGTGGGAGATATGGCTCCCTTCCGAGACCCATGGGCCCAGCCCTGAGGGAATCCTGATTGGTGTGAGCAACCATTCTCTCTGCCAATGACTGGCTTAGGAGTGGACATGTGACCCCCATTCTGACCAATGACACATAAAGTTCTGCTGGGCCTTCCGGGAACATCTTTTCCCCCTCATTAGGATTTTGAGGAGAAACTCTTCCTGTCTCCTCTACACACAGAACTTTTTTCTATGACTTCCTTCATTTCTATTTGGGAAGCTGTTGGGAAGGGGCATAAGCCTTGGCTGGAGCAGCAGCAACCATCTTGTCATTGTTCAGAGGCATGTTTGTTAGGTCCCTCACCCAACTTGGAGAGAAAACTTTCACCATCAGTCTGTTCAAATAGAAAGCCCCTCACTCAGCTCCAGAGACTAAAGAAAAATCTGTTTATCAGGATGGCTCCCAGGCCTAGTTCTCAGGCTTATAGAAAACCTGGTAAGTCTACAGAACGCCACACTGTAAATCAACATGCTGATGTCCTCCAGCGCTTCCCTCCCCTAGAGGCACCAGACCCACCAATCACCCCTGAAAAACTTAAATTTTCCACCTTCCTCAGCGGACTTTCCCCCTCTCACACCTAAAATACTGTAGTCTATAATGTAGGACCCCTTCCTTTGTTCAGGGCCAACAGTTTTCTCACCCTTGGCCAGGTTGCACCCAACCTGAGATAAAGATATTGCTGCTTGCTTCAGTCCTGCCCGTCCTGGAGGTCTCCGTTACTCCTCAGGGTCTGGCCTGACAATGTTGAGGGCAGGAAGAGCCCGGATCCTTAATGACATCAGTGAACTGTTCAACTCTGGGACCCATGGCCTTCTGACACTTGTCTACTGCATAATATATGTCCTTATGGTTTAGGCCTCTGCTAGAGCTATTCTGCTACTTGAAGCTAAGTGTACCCTAACCGGTAAAGGGAATTTGAAATAAGATGTGGCTTGAAAGAGAGAAACTGAGTGTGGTATTGCAGATCCAGGTGAGAATAAGGATTTTACAGTGGACTGTGAGGCCTTTGCTACCAGGTTCCTCCCTCACCTCTGAGATGTGACTTCTTTTGTCTCCCTTGACTCACGCAGCTCAGCTATACTGGCTTCTTGCAGTTGCTCAGACAGGCCAGACACATTCCTACCCCAGAACCTTTGCCTCTGCTGTTCCCACTGCCTGGAATGCTCTCCCTCTGGATACCTCCATGACTCCTCTTTCCCCTCCTTCAGGTCTTTCCTCCAAAGCTGGCTGTTCAATGAGGTCCTCTCTGGCTCCTGTCTTTACGCCGATCCCCTTAAACTTTCCCATCCTTACCCCTTCTCTTTTCCTGTGCAGCACTTACTATACATTTTGCTTTTTTGTTTAGTTTACTTTCTCCCCGCACTAGAGCAGAGCTCCCTTTCACACACTGATGTGTCCCGAGGGCCTACCCTGGTGCATGATGACAGTCAATGTTCGCTAAGTGCTTGTTGAATGAATGAATGAATGTGCAGGACTGACAGCATGGTGTTGGTTTCTCTTACAAGAAGGGCGAGAGAGAAGAGAGTGAATGGCTGGGATGTCTTGGGGACCGGCTTGCTCAGAGGGGACCGGGAGAGCTGGTGAGGAGTGAGGGCTGGGTGGCTGCCTCTGGGGTCCAGTTGTGCTCAGCAGCAAGACACACCCTGTGGTGCCCAACCCGACTCCCACTTAGGAAAATAAACTGCAGCTTGCTGGTGGCGGTCATTTAATTTCGCATAAGCACGTTCTCTGAGGCTGAAGCACATCCAATTTGTTTTCAATATGAAAATAAAACATAAAAACTGTGTCTTCTGTTTCTGAAGACTGGGTGTACTGTATTAGGGCAATGCAAAAGGGTAGTAAAAAATGAGGTATTTCCTGGCAAATTCCGGGGTGACCTTGGGACTGTCATCGCGGGGTACATGCTGAGGCCACAAGCTCCGCTGTGCGCTACACAGGGCGTGGCCTCCTCCCGGTGTCACAGTTTCCAGCCCGGGCTTCTGCTTTGGCCTTAGTCACCGCCTCCTGGAATGGGGAAGCTCCAGGCCTGCACAGTGGTGTCCCTGCCTGCCCAGCCAATGCCCCCTGCCGGAAATGTCTGCGCCGTAACTATGTAACTGTGTGTCCCCCTCAGGCCAGGGACATGTCCTCACACGGCTTCCAGTCTGCCTTGGTCCTGTCTCCTTCGAGGGCGAGGTCCGGGTCTTCACAGACAGCCTCTAGACACGCTTTGCCACCGCCCGCGTCTCTGGAGCGGAGCCTACGCTGTCACAGTGCTGGCGCGTTCCTGCCTCCCAGAGCCCGGGTGTTTATTGCCATTTTCCAGATGAGGACACAGTGGTGGCCCACAGAAAGGCAGGAAGCCACCTGGAGCTGCTGGGCTGTGAGACGAGGCGCGCAGGGGGTGGGGTGGGAGGGCCCCATCCCTGCTACTGCTGAGCTGTTGCCCACAGACAGTCACCACCACAAACGCTTCTGTCACCGCTGCAGCATGGGGCGCGCCTGGCGGGGCTGGGGCTGTCACGTTTGTGTCTGTGGCCACCTGCTTTCCAGCCTCTGCTCTCTAGTTTGATAAGGAACTGGGTGGTGGTGGAGGCGTCCTCCTTTCCACCTCCGGCCCGGATGCTCCCGCCGGCGGGTATGTGGGGGCACAGCCTGGGCTGGCCTTAGCCCGGTCCCTGCCCGGCCACCTGCCCTGTGCCTTCTTCCTCTGACATTTGCTGCCCCCTCCACCCGCCCTGCCTCCAGCCCTGCTTCTCCCCATTCTGTCCCCCTGTTCCCCCAGAGTTTGCGGGTGGGACCAGGTTATCTCCCAGCGCCTCAGAGGTGGGGGGGGGCCAGCGGCTGGGCCAGCGCCTTCTGACACCTGCCCCTCCACCTCCCTGGCTGGCATCCAGGGCCCCTGTGCCCTCCGGCTGGAGGGGAGGAAGAGGGTAAAGGTGGGGAATTTATCGCCCCAGCTCCTCCCTGCCTGAACTTCCAGGCATCGCTGCCACACCCCGGCCACTGGTCCCTTGGAGAGGAGGCCCCCTTGGCGAGCCACAGTGGGCTCAGTAAACCCCACGGATTAAGTGGCAGGTGTCTGATCGGAGGGAGCAGAAACCCTGAAAACTGCCCCCTTTGCCCCTTCCCTGGAAAGGGGGTGGCCAAGACCCCAGGGTGCTCACCGTACTGTGCCCTCACGGTGATCCCCGAATATTCTGAACATATACCCTGGGGGTAGAACATCTGAGGGTCTGTCAGGGTCTCCGCAGGAAACGGTCGCCACAGTGAAGTTGGGGTAGTTGGGACGTGTTTCCAGGGGGCTCCACAGGGGTGTGGGTGCAGGGACGCCTAGGGGGCAGAGCAGAAGGCAGGGCTGACCTCGGCGGGCTGCGACCACCCTCAGCTCCGTGGGCAACAGGAGTGTGAGATCCCACTTGGAAACAGCCGGCATGCTGGGGGTGCTCAGGAGAGGGGAGCCCGAGATGGTCCTGGGGCATGGAGACCGCACTGCACTCTCGTCCGCAGACCTCCTCCTGGTGCCAAACCCTGAGAGACACAGTGTCTAAAGGCCGCTGCCCCAAAGGACCACCCTGGGGCGATGATAGGCGCGGACACAGGGAAAAGTGGGCGGGCTGTGCCTGTGACTGTGTGTAGGTCACACACCCACCCGGGAGGCTGGAGCAGCCATCGGTTCCGGGCTGCCCCTCTCCCTGTCTCCTGTCCTCCCGCTTGCGCACTGCTGGTGTGGCCAGTCCAGGATGCCTTCCTCCCAGGTCAGGCCAGCCACCCTGGCCTCTCTGAGGAGCTGCAAGTCACTTCGCCAGCTCTTACTATGTGCTAGGAGCAGCTCTGGACTCTGAACTTGATCCCTGCCACCACCCCATAAACACTGGTACTGTTTTTTCCCCCAGCACTGGGGATTGAACCCAGGGCCTTCATAGTAAACAATACCCTGAGCCCCTTTTTTGCTTTTTTATCTTGAGACAGGCTCTGACTAATTTGCCAAGATGTCCAGGCTGTGCTTAAACTTGAGATCCTCCTGTCTCAGCCTCCCAGAGTGCTGGGATGGTGTGTGAACCACCATGCCCAGCTTGATACTATTTTTAACATTCATTTTACAAATGAGGACAAGGAGGAACTGAGTGGGGAAGTGACTCACCCTGACCACACAGTCAGTCAGGGCTAGAGCTGAGGCTTGGCACGGGGGCTGTCCTCTGGTCTGCCTCTCTGAGCCTCTCCTGTCCCCTCTGGGGCCACAAGGAAGCTGTACCTGAACTGGTTCCCTCCAAGCCCTTCTCTTATTTCCATCTTTTCTCCAAATTCCACCTCTTTTTTTCTGCTGGGGCGACCAATTTGGGCTCCCAGTGCAGGCCTGGGCCAGTGGCTTGTCGTGATAATAAGCAGTGGCCTGAGGCTGGCGGCCTGAGAGGCAGGAGACAGCGGGACTGAGCCCTGGTCCTTCCGGTGAGCTCAGGGAGGCAGCGGCCATGTCTTCCTCACAGCCCCTACCTGGACGCTGTCCCCAGAGGGGTGTGGGGAGTCGCAGTATTGATGGCTCAGCGTGCTGGGTGGCCACAGGGTTTCAGCCTTTGTCCTGTGGCCAGAGGACGGGGAGGCACGGGGGTCACGGTGGAAATCCACCCAGCGGTCACGGTGGAAATCCACCCAGTGTCCCCATGCATGGGCTGGCGCCGTCCCTAGGAGAGTGCTCTGTGTCCTGGCGCGTTGTATCCCCACCTGGCGCAGCAGAAAGGGCGGGCGCTGACTCATTAGCTGTGGGGACGAGGCTGCCAGACAGGGCAGCACCTACAAGGCCGCTGCGCCGCCTGCCAGGCTTCATTAGTGCCCACCCGTCAGGGCAGAGCCCGCAGGCGAGGGTTTCATGAGCCGGCGACAGGCGGTGTCAGAGACCCTGTGCGGGAGGAACCATGCCGCACAGACAGGTCGCCTCCCTCCCAGCTTCCCAGCCTTCGCGGGAACTGTTTGCTGTTCTCGCGTCCCTTTGCTCCGTGGGGATTGAAGTCTGGCGGCCTGACAGCCCTGGCAGACAGCCCAGGGGCCGGCGCCCCAGGCAGACACTCTCCCGCCTCATTATCTCCCCTCGGCCGGCGGCCTCTGTGATTGGGTGGCATTTGTGAGCACAGAGAGAAGCGGCCACCCTTCAGGAGATCCCTTTTGAAAGGGGTGCCGCAGGCCTCCCGGTGGGAGATCCCCTGAGGTCGCCAGAGGTCTATTTTCAGCTGTCCAGATGTTTCCGTTCACATCTGGCGCGGGTCTCCTAGGCACTGCTGGGCACTTGCGCGGCCTCCGTATGTCCGGGAGGGGGCGCTGGCGTGGAGATTTCTGCCAGGCCCCCTAGATGCAGGGCCTGGTGCTGGGTGCTGGGAGTGGGGCTGTGACCTGCACGCCCTGCTTGCCTACTTTCTCATAAATGGGGTCACTCAAGGGGCGGCATCTGTAGGAGTTGGACCCCTGCGCCCGCCCCCTGGCCTCCCCTGCTGCCCCGTGAGCCCCACAGAGAAGGGCGCCAAAGCTGCCGCCCGAGGGCTGGGCACCCGCAACAGAGCGCGGCCCTCCTTAACTGGCGCGCGTGACGGGGGCTCCTTTGTCTCCTGCACCACCACCCACCGCACCTGCTCCGAAGCCCCGGCAGCTGTGCACCAAGCCCCGCTCTTGGCAGGAAGCAGCCGACAGGATAAAAGATGAGCTCAAGATATCAGGACCACAGCCTGTGTCCCCTGCTGCTCCCTCCTGCCTCATGCTAGGAGCTGCCCCAGACCAACTTTGTTTCTAGTCCTGGGAGCAGCCAGGGGTCTTTGAAAACTCCACCCGGAGGGAGCGGGGCCTGGGCTCCCGGCATGCCCTGTGGCCATCTGTTGTTGACTTTAAATTTGTGCGCCCAGGAGTCCCCCTCTGGCTCAGCAGACAGCAGTATTTGCTTGTTAATTTGTTTATTGATTTACTGGGCTGTATTTGGGTCTTCTCCGGGGAAGGACTCCAGAGCGTGGGCCACCCTGCATCTCGGCACAGTCGGAGCCGGGCAGCCTGAGCAGCATGGAACGGGGTGCTGAGGAAGATGGGCGACCATGCGGTGCTGGAGCTGAGTGACCATGCTCCTGGGCTCAGCTGCTCCCTTTAGGGTATCCAGACAGGAGGGAGCACACAGCCCCAAATTCCAGGCGCCACCTTTCCAGGGGAAGGATGATGGATGGGTCCAAGGTCCTTGGTGCCAAAGGCACTCGGATTTGAGTTTCCGTTTGCTTATCCAGCATGCCCATTGGGATGAAGTCAGGCAAGGGGTGTTTCTAGCAACCATTCACTGGGCTCTTGCATAATAATACACATTTCTAAAACCTCTGAGGACATCTGCAGCTTTGTCGCCTTTTTGAGGCATATGTTGACTACAGATTGCGGCAGCAGGACGGGAGGGACAGGGGGAGGGGAGAAGGCAGTGGCATCTGAAGAGAATTCTGTCACAGACGCAGAAAGATCCCTGTCAGAGGACTGGGATGAGCGAGGCGGCTTTGACCCGGGGGCTTGGGTCATGCAGGTCTGGGCTGAGCCTCAGCTCCCTCGTATATGAGCAGGGCAGCCTCGGATGAGTTGCTTGGCCTCTCTGTGCCCCACCCCATCTGTAGAACGAGGATTAATGAGGGGGTTGTGGATGGGAGCCTGGGAGGAGTGCGCTAATACATAAACAGCGCTTCCCTTCCTCAAGTGTATCACACGTACGTTCCATACAGGATTGGAGCTGGGAGGTTTTCGGCGGGAAATCTCACTCCAGAATGAAAAGCTTCCGTCTGAGTAAACCCAGGGCTCCCTTTTCAGATTTGCCCTTTTCGGGGGCTGTGTCCAGATTTCCCCCAGGCCTCCCTGGAGCCTCTTTCTGCCCCTTTCCTGCTCCAGGATTGTGGCACTGCCGTGTGGACATAAAGCGGCCCACCTTCCCCGAAGGCAGCCCTGCCCTTGGTGAGTGGTCCAGGCTGCCTGTGCCTGGTGTTTACTTCCTCGGAAGAGACGTCAGCACTGAGCTCGAAGGATGCTGTGAGGCTGAGTCAGGATGCACCAGAATCTACAACACTGAGCCCCTGGCTCCCAGGTTCCAAGTCTCCCGGCGGTGTCTCTCATTCCTGCCCTGTGCAGGGCACCCCACGCTCACACTGAGAAGAGACTCTACTGCTGAATTACACCCCACGCTCAAACACAGGTTGCTGCTGTGCCCCGCCCCCCATGCTTAGATTCTGACTCAGGAAATCCGGATGGGGTCTGGGATCCGCATTTAACAAGTTTCCAGGTGGTGCTGATACTCCCGGTCCAGAGACTGCTGAGAAGCCCCCGGGGAGGAGGAGGCTGTCAGGGGCTGTGGCCGGAAGGCGCTATCTCCAGGAGTCCATCTCAGCACCCCAGATGAATCCCGACTTCAGCCCGTCCACTGCCCGGGCCGGGGTGGGCAGACCGGGGCTGTCAGAGGACAGCAGCTCCCCGCCCTTGGATCCTACCCATCTCCGTCGCTTACCGTCACCCCTATCGCCTCCGCAGTCCCAGGGACAACTGCGCTCTCAACTGCCTGCACTGATTGCTTTCGGGATGCAGAAGACCTCAGCTCCCCCTGTGCCTGGCTCCTGGCCCTGACCACAGGCTCCATCTGGCCCTTTCCCAAAACTGTGCCCCAAGTCTCTTGACTTGAGGCCACAGACTCGATTCATTACACACCCAAGTGCCTTCCTGTGTCTACTTCTCTTTTTCCGGCTCTGACTGTCCCCTTCTCTCCTGGTCATGCTCCCCAGCCCCTGCCCCCTCAGCCCTGTCTGTGCCGAACCAGGCAACCTCTCCCATGCTCACCTAAAATACCAGGGTTCCTGGTAACCTGGCCCTGTGGTCCCTCAAAGACATAGCGCTGAAGCCTCCAACCTCAATCAAACCTGAATTTCAAAATGTGTAAACATCACGCAGTTTAGCATTCCTTCAGCTATCTTGCATCTGAGCCAGAGGCCCCCTCTTCCTGCAGACTGTGGACCCCCGAGGATCAGGGATTCAGCGTGAGAGGTTGAGGATCTCAGCTCACTACAGCCCGCAGCTCATAGTAGGTGCTCAGGAAACAGGCCCTTTATTGCCAACACTGTCAGGATTGCTGCTGTTTCCATTCTGAGCACCTCTCCTCTTGCGTTGCCCGAAGCCTGACACACAGGGCAGAGTCTTCCAGGCCCAGAACACAGTGCATAGCTGTCATTCCCACCTCGTTTGACTGTAACAGCTTCTCCCTCATTTGGCTTTTTCCCTTCCTTAACTGCTGCTGTGTTCTGAGCCGGAGCATTTGAGTGATTTTTGTACAATAACTGCCCACCCCTATGCCCATGTTGCAGAGGCCAGAAAAGATTTGTGTCAGGGACTTGGTGTCTACTGCAACAGCCCCCTTACATGGATATAACCATGCAGGGTTCCCTTCCCTGACCTGGGATGCAGCCACAGACCTCGGGGACCAGGTGTCTGCCCTGGGTGGTGCACAGGGCCACAGTCCATGGAATGTTTTCCAACTGCTGTAAAGCTGCTAACAAATATATATGTGAAACAAGCTGGTTTTCTTTCCTTTATTTTTTCTCCCCCTTTTTGTTAGCCAAACACTGCAGGCCCTTGTGAGTCACAAAAGTTGTGAGATATTACTCAGAAATAGAGGAGGAAAACTCCATAAGTCCCCCTGTCAAAGGTTTGGTTTTCTTATTTATTTACTAGTGTGCCACCGGGTAAATTGAACCTTGAACAACATTAAGAGGAAATAAATATATCTCTCAGCTGCTCACGGACCCAGCTCACCAGGGAGCAGGGCATCAATGAGCCTGCCCAGCCAGGGATAAAGCTGCAGCCTGGAGGACAGAGTCGGGGACCCACTGCTCCCCACTCCAGGTGGCTGGCATGCCTTCCCTTCCCGCCAGCCTTTGAGACCCATAGCTGACACACAAATCTATGCTATGTGCCCAGCAGGTCCCGGATGGCAGAACGGCTTCCTGGTCAACCTTCCCTTTCCAGCTGTTCTGCCTCTTACTACAAAGAGACGTACACATGTACATGCATGTACACACACACACACACACACACACACACACACACATGCACTGTGACTAACAGGCCCCAACCACAGGAGAATGTTGTCATCTCACGACCCTCGGCATGGTGGAAATCAAGAGAATTCTTATGAACTGTTTACAGTCACTGAGAGGCAATGCTTACTTTGGGAAATTTAAGACTTTTTTGGGGGGTCTTTTTTTTTTGAGACAGGGTCCCACTATGCAGTTCAGACTGGCCTAGAGCTCACTTTGTAGCCCAGGCTGGCCTCGAACTGGCAAAGATCCTTCTGCCTCAGCCTCCCCAAGAGCTAGGATTATAGGCGTGCGCCACCACACCTGGCTTATTTTGGGAAAGAAAGAAAACATTTTAAAAAAATTATACACATACATCAACACGTGGGTATCGGGGTGGATGGATGGATCCCACTCACCCCTAAAACCATGGCAAATGAGCTCTGCGTTGGTTTCCACGCATTTCAGAGTCACCTTTATTCTCACTAGCTCAGGACCTGGCTGGCCGGCCGCACCCACCCTGCCCCAGCACAGCTGTTCTGCCTGGGGTTCTGGGTTAAAAAGATTTCTGAAGCCTCAAGTCGGCTCAGCAGGGAAAGGACAGCGATGAAAAAGCCACAGAGGAAGGAGAGGACGATGTCACGCTGATGTCAGTCCTCTCTGGACCGCAGAGCCACGCGCAAACAGCTCTGCCTGTCTGCGAACCGGCACCGCCGGTGTCCTTTCCTCTCCAGTCACTGCCACACCGCCCAGCCAGGCCACCGGCACAGGGGTCCCACACTGTACCCACACAAGTCACCTGGGACTGACCTCTGCGCCTCCAGTCAAGTGGTGTCCCCCCCTCACACGTGAGCCTCCTGCAGTAGGAGTAGCTCAAGCACTCACGGTCCAGTTCACCCTTCCTCTTTCACGGAGTTCGCTTCCTTCCTTCCTTCCTTTCTTCCTCCTCCCTTCCCTCCCTCCTCCCTCCCTCCCTCCCCAGCAGCACAGGGGAGGGAACCCAGGGCCTCCTAAATGCTCTACCACACAGCTACATTCAGAGCTCATTCATTCATTCGTTCGTTTTGAGACCTATCTCTCTAAATTGCCCAAACTGAACTTGAACTTGAGATCTTCCTGCTTCACCTTCTCAAGTAGCTAGGAATACAGGCACGTGGCACGACACAGAGCCCTGCAGGCAGGAGGCCCTTCACTGAATTCCTAGACCTTGATGTGCCCATCTGCAAAAAGGGCAGTCACTTTCTGCCTATCCCCTGTGCACTCCCGAGGGGGCAGGTCTCCTGTGCACCTTGGGTAAGGGCGAGGAAGGGGGTGGCAGGGTGGGCCCAGCATCTCCCTCGGGCCTGCTGTCCAGCTGCGCTGCTCTATCTTCCTTCCTGCTAGCTTCCCCTGAGCTCCAGAGGCATTGGCAGGGTAGAGACCTCTACGAGCCCGGTGGGGATGCTGACGGCTGGGGGTGGAAGATGCTTCTGGGGCCAAGAGCTGGCCACAGGGTGGGTGATGGCAGAGGCTGGGAAGGTTCAAGGCCCCAGGAGCACCAGGGCATGGACAGGGGCGGGTGGTGGCCATGGAGGCCAAGTGGACAGCCCTGGGGCCTTCTCCTGGGTTTGAATCCCAGTACCGTCTCCTATGAGCAGCGTAACCAGGGCAAGTCACTTGACCGTTCTGTACCTCAGTTTCCTCATCTGCAGAGCAGAGATGATGCTGATGGGTGCCCAGCTCGAATGTGTCCCTCCTCAGGGACAGGGACAGGGACCACACCCCACTGGAGAGGAAGGAGAGATGTGGGAGAGGGTTCGGATCTGGGAGGCCTCCTGGAAGAGGTAACCTCTACATCTGCCTGGGGAGGGCTTTTCAAGGTGAGAGGGTTGTAGACACATTGGTGTGTTCCTATAATCCCAGCTACTTGGGAAGCTGGGGCAGGATGATCTCAAGCTTGGGGCCAGTTTGGACCACTTTATTCAGCCCTTTGATCCCACCCTGCGCAGACATCTGTCCTTTGGGGACCTTCGCTGGCCCACGCTGCCTACTTGAGGCCTTGGACACCGGGAGCTCAGACCTGAGTCTCACTGATGATCCGTGGCTGGATGCTGAGACCCTGTCTCAGAATTAAAAAAAAAAAATTTAACAACCCCCTTCGGCAGCGGCGGGGAGGGATGTTCCCTGATGCCACTAAATGTGGACAACCACTGCCCTCAATAGCTTTTCCTGTTCTGAGTCTTGGGCCCGTCACACCTGTGCATGGCTCCAGCATAGCACTCAGCTCCATGCCCAAAAGCACCGGAAGACCCTTTCTTACCAGTGCTGGGTTCCAGGAGGGAGGGCAGGGCCGGCTCTGCTGTGCCCGCATGCAGCAGGTACTGGGCAAATCTGCCTCAAGGGCGATGCAGGGGTGGATGGGTGGGTGGGAGCTAGAGAGGCAGCTCGAGTGTCCCTTAAAAACACAAGCTAGGGCTGGGGTGGGGCTCAATTGCAGAGCGCTCATCCAGCATGAGCAGGGTCATGGGTTTGATCCCCACCACTGCAAAAACAAAACAACACCCCCCCCAATACACACACACACACACAGCCCACAAACAAAACCCCACAAATAAGATCTGGTCATTTTCTTCTTAAAATGCCCAAGGGCACCTTGTGTGTTTACAGTGAAACTCAGCCCCTCACCTCAAACAGCCTTCAAGGCCCTTTGGTTTGGGCCTTGTAGCCTCATCAAGCTGACTCAGCCTGCTGTCCCCTTTCACGCTACTCTCGGCTTCTGCAAGCCCCAAGAATCACTCCTGCCTCAGCCTCACCCAGCTGGGCCCTGCTCTTCACCCAGATGGCTGCCTGATGGACTGCTTCCCACTTCCCCAGGGCATGGCTCCAGGGCTGCCTCCTCTGAGAGGCCTCCCCTGACCACCCGCTGAGGGCATCTCCTCCCACCCAGGCATGGCCTTGTTGGTGGGTAGGTTGTTTCCTCTTTGTGGCCAGCGTGGTGTTTTGTTGTTTTGTTTTCGAGACAGGGTCTTACTATTCAGTTCAGGCTGGCCTTGAGCTCACTTTGTAGCCCAGGCTCACCTCCAACTCGCAATGATCCTCCTGCCTCAGCTTCCCGAGTGCTGGGATTACAGGCAGGCGCCACCACGCCTAGCTAGCATGGGTTTTTGGGTGTCCTGGAGGGATGCCCCTCATTTCCACATGCACCTCCATAGAAATGAGACGTACCCTTTCCTACAGGCAGCTGATACTGCCTGAACTCTATCAAGCCTTATATTTATTTAGATTTTAAGCAGCATCTCTGTGTACCCTTAGCAAGCACTGTTAGCATGAGTTCCATTCTCAGCCATTTTGCTGCCTCAGAGGCCCTTTCGATGGGACTTTTGGAAGGGATGTGGACCAGGCCCTTTTAATCTCAAAATGAGAGGGATTTAGCGCAAGAAGGACTCTAATCTGCACTGAGTAAGAAGGAAATCGGGCTCTGCGGGGAGGAAATGGGACTCACAGCCCAAGACTGCAACACTTTCAGAGAAGGGGGAAGACGGGCGGGTGTCTTAGGGTGGTGCCAGAAGTGGGTTCTGGTTCATCTTCCAAGGTGGCTGATTGTGTTTCGCTGGGGGAGATTTTAAAGAGATGAAGGCAACGAAGATAACCACACTAATAATTATCCTGCAGCGGGCTTGACTCCCTGCAAGCAGTGTCCTAAAAGCTTTGCTGGGGTTCACTGAGTCCTTGTGAGAACGCTAAGGGCCAAGGGCTGTTATCATTCTCATTTTTTCAAGGTGGAAACTGAGGCACAGGAAGGGTGTGGTACTCTCTCCAAGCCTCCCAGTGAGTACGAGGTTGAGACAGGATTCAAACCCAGGACATCTGAGTGTCAACCACCACTCTCTGCCTCCTCAACAAGGATGTCAGGGGCATCCTATGTTTCTGTGGGTCTCTGCGGTTTCCCAAGCCCATGCCCCCAACCCAGCAGGTTCTGAGGGCCCTTGGGTGGGGGCAGGAGCTCTCCCCTCTACGTGAGGGTGCTGAGTTGATTAGGCAGAGCTCTCCTTCATTAGCAGAACAAGACCGGCTCATACCTGCCACGGAGCTGAGCCGGCTGCCTGCAAGAAAGCGTCCCTGTCCTCCAACCCCAGCCACCAAGCTCCTGCCCCTGGCACACAGAGGGCATTTGGGAGACAACAGCGAAAAGCCATCAGGCAGTGTCTCTGCCCGTGTCCCCTGCCCCCCTCCCCGCCGACAGACACACGGTGCCAACGGAGAAATGAATCTCGTGTTTGTCTGCAGCCCTTCTGCAGATCCATCACAGAGCAGTGTGCGGTGCAGATTTTGCAAACAGCTTGAGATTACTGAATTAATTAGAATAAAATTAATCAAAACACCCACCACAAAGGAACCTGAGCATGTGGAGTGTGACTTGGGTGAAGGAGGAGGCGCAGCAGAGGGAGGGCACGACAGGCCGGACTGGTTTCCCGTCCAAGCTCGGAACCCGGCCAGCCACCCCCGGGACCCACACTCAATGCCTAGGCCGTGGCACTCAAGCTGTAAGGGCTCCAACAGGACAGTCAAGTCAGGAACACCCTTCCTGGGAAGCGGGGGTAATGGAGCCTAGAGACCAGACTTCTGACGTGGACTCTGTGGCCCACCCCTACCTGCCCTCCCTCCCATTCATCACCTTCAGGACTGAGCCCTACACCCCACCAGAACCCCTTGCGATGCTGTGCTCTCAAACCAGCTCCCCGGACAGCGCTGGGCCCAGCTTGTGCCAAGCACTGTGACCAGAATTGGCCCACATCAGAAACTCATTAAGTTGTCTCCTGGTTCTAGAAGCCGCGGTCTGCCCGGTTAGCTCACGACTGCCCACCGCTTGGGTTTCCGGCTCCTCCCCAAACCTGCTTCCACGTCCCCTGTGCCGTGGTCCCCCAGCCTGAGCTTCCCCCTTCCCCCGGGTTATTGTGGAACTCCAGTGATTGTGTGTATGCAGCAGTCGCTAAATACACGCCCCTCACCACCACCGGGCTGCTTGGTCCGGTTGTCTTTGTTCCCAGGTGTGCAGGAGCAGCGCTAGGCA
Source organism: Dinomys branickii (assembly GCA_004027595.1). NCBI lineage: Eukaryota > Metazoa > Chordata > Mammalia > Rodentia > Dinomyidae > Dinomys > Dinomys branickii. Next base: position 25,513 of record PVLD010002107.1, read on the forward strand.
GAGTTCAGAGCGCTGGTGCAAGAGTCCTCAGGCCTGGGCTGGGGCCTGGTTGGGCTTTTGAGCTCTTTCAGGCAGGGCCTTTCCCGCAGGGTTCTTCCCCGTATTTCTTTATCTGTAAAATGAAATGGCTTTGGAGTTTCTCAATAGGGGGCGCAATGGGCCTTTGCGAGGGAACAAGTCTTTGTGCGTGACAGCAGCACATGCTGGGGGGGCAGGGGCGTGTCCTACTAGCTAGTGACCCCCACCATAGGCCTCGAGGTAAATGGAAGGCCCCCTCCCACGGCCCAGTGTAGAGATTCTCCTTTGAAAACATTCACAACCACTTCCAACTCTCACCTTGTATGAGTTCCTCAGGGATGACCTGGTACCCGGAAGGTCCCAGGCTTTGGAGAAGCGTGGAGACGTCTCACCCCCTAGCTCTGCCCCTGGTCAGCTGTGTGAGGCCGGGAATGCTACGGAACCTCTCTGAGTCCAACACCTGGCTCGTCTGTGAAATAAGTGGTGACAGTAAGAGGTCTCACGCACAAAGACTTGTTCCCTCGCAAAGGCCCATAGCGCCCCCTATTGAGAAACTCTCTGAAGCCACTTCGTTTTGCAAATAAATACGGGGAAGAACCCTGCGGGAAGGCTAGAACAAGGACAAGGTGTGGACAAGACCATTCTTTGTGGTCTTACCAAATGTACAGCGCTTAGCACAGAGCCTGGCAGGTAATGAAGTGCTCAACCAAGCTTTATTGGGGCATCTCCGGCAAAACCGACTTTCTCCCAATTTTCTCATTAAAGCAGCATGATAGTGCTGTCCTTTCTGAGATGCTGTGAGACCAAAGGCAGCAATCCAGCTCCACCCCTGCACATGGTCAGCACTCAGCCCATGGCCTGCTGGGTGGGGTCTAGATGACTCCCTGTCGGTTTGGCAGCCTCTTCCTTTCCTTTCCTTTTTTTTTTTTCTCTTTTTGAGATAGGGTGTCACTATGCAGTTCAGGCTGGCCTTGAACTCACAGTGATCCTCTCGCCTCAGCCTCCTGAATGATGGGATCCTAGGCGTGCGCCATCACCATGCCGGGCTGGCAGCCTCTTTCAAAATCAAGAATGCACACATGCACAAGTGGCCCTTGTCCTAGCCATTCTGCCTCCGGCTTCTCCTCTAAACACATTTCCAAATGTGTAAAAAACTTCTGTCTAAGATTTATATCAGGAAAAGATTGGGAAGAACTCAAATCATCCATCTCTGGGGAACTAGTGAAGTCAGTTGTCAGGCTTAGCGGTGTACCTGTGCTGGAATACTATACAGCTGAAAAAGGAAGGAGAGCATCCTTGATGCACCCGTGCGGAGGAGCTCCGAGATGTGTCGTTCCAGAGAAAAGGGAAAGTACGTGTGGAAGGGCAGTGTCTGTACCTATCGGGGTGCTGGATGTGGAGTGCGGGGAGGGTTTCACAGTCAGTCAGCAGCAGCAGCCCATGACTTCAGGAAGAGAGGAAGGCTTGTGCGGGTGTGGAATGAGACGCGTATAAAAGCTACGGGTGAGTATTAAGCCCTCTGTAAGCCACCAGAGATGGCAAATAAGCTCGAATCTGAAGTGAGGTCTCCATGCTGGGGGTGACGTGAGGCAGGCCTGGCTCCCCCTGTCTCTGGCAGATGGGCCATTGCTATTGCCATCAGCACACACTTCTGGGGATCAAGAGGGGGACTCGGTTGGGGCCCAGGAGGTGCTGAGCCCCCTTTGGGGCAAGCAGCAGTTTGGTCCATCCCCAGCGCTGTAGGAAGCCACTTGTCCCCAACTCCCCCACGTCTGCTCTTCTGCTGGAGCCGAGGCGCCAAACACCTGATTGCTCTGACCGTGAGGGCGCCCCCCATCCCCAGGTGCCTGTGAGTGTCCTGCGACAGAGAAGGACGGCGTTTCCTGCACAGAGCTCGCACGCACGGGGGCCCATCCTGCAGCAGCACTGAGCTCTCAGAGGGAAGAAGGGACGGGTGAAATTAACGCCGGAGTGGGACCCATGTGGGTTCGAATCCTGACCAGGCTGCTGTCTTTCTGTGTGGTCTTGGGCAAGGGAGTTAACCTTCACAGAGCCCATTTTCCACATCAGTGACAGGGGGGCCATCACACCCACACCATGGCTTGTCGGGAAGTGCAAAGGTAAAGATTGGAAGGTGTGTTAGCCCTGAGTAATAACTGAGGCCGGGGATGGAGTCAGCTTGGAGGCAGAGAGCATTTGCCTAGCATGCCTGAGGCCCTGAGCTCCCTTCCCAGTACTGCAAAATAATTAATAATAATAATAATTACGGCTGAGGCAAGGATTTGGGAGCAAGTAATTTGGAGGACAGTCCTGGGAAGCAGGGAGTAAGAGGCAGGCCCAGCATGGGGCCAATAAAAGCAGGCTCCGATCTGCTGTGCCTCTGGGAGACAGTAGGACAAACCCCAGAGGTTCCTGCACAGAAGCACAGTGTGGGTATTTATGTGCCAGCCCCCTGTGGTCACCAGGTTAAGGCTACTCTGGGCGCTTCCAGCCTGCTTGGCACTCAGGGCCAGCAGGACAGGCATGGGGGAGGGGTCAAAGATCCGTCAGGCTGAGAATCACACATGCTGCAGGGGAGACTGGTGGGGGCCTTGAGTGCACGGAGGCAACGTCTCTTCCTAAGTGAGTTTTTTGTTTATTTGTTTGTTTTGAGACAGGGTCTCACTGGGTAGCCCAGGCTGGCCTTGAACTCCCCATCCTCCAGCCTCGGCCTCCTGAAGTCTGGGGTTCCAGGGATGCACCGGGACAGCCGGTTCTCACCACAAGTGCTTTCCCACGTGCCAGGCACAGTTTGAAGCCCTTTACCAATAGAAACAAACACAGTCCTTACTGCAGCCCACCAAGGTAGATGAACAGACTGAGGTCTGCAAGGTTGCGTGACCCGCCCAGGCTCTCCTGGCTGGAAACAGGGCCTGGGATTTTAGTCAAGGAAATGTGCTTTTTTTAGGTCTACAGGGCCTTTGAGGCCCCTTCACTTTATGAATGAGGAGACTGCAGACCAGCGAGGAACAGCAGTTTGAAGTCGCACAGCTAGCTAGCAACAACACTAGGAATTGAACTCTGATCTCCCAGTCCTTTCTGCTGCCACCTCGCCACCCGGCCCTGCCTCGGCCTCGTTTCCTATAGGTTCCCAGACTCAGGTGGGGCCAGGGCGCAGGAGGCAGCTTTCCGCAGAGCACTGGGTGCTGCAGTGCGGAAGCCGGGGGGCCATTAATCGGCTGGGAAGGCAGGCATGGCACATCAGATTATGATCTTTAAGATGCATGCTCTGAATCTCAAAATCAGCAAAGGAAATCAGGACCCAGAGGAGGCGTGCGTCGCCTGTCCCTGCTTTTTAACCCCAGGCTGGCATCAAAGAGGAAAAGACGAGCTGGGTTCATCAGGGTGTGAAATTTCCTTTTTGTCTCCTGGGGTGGGGAGGGACAGATGAGAAATTGCAACGCACCCTGTGTGTAATTAAAGGCTCTAGAATTTTTTGAGGATTATGTCGCTGGGAGAGACTCGGTGGGCTCTGGGTGGTGCAGCTGGGCCCTGGCTGACAAGCCTCTCAACAGACCAAGGCAGCTTGGAGGCATGTGCATGTGTGTGTGTGTGTGCGCGCGTGCGTGCGCACATGCAGTGGGACTAAGAGAAAGCACAACTGACAAGATGTAAATTAACTGTCGCAGCTTCACACTTCTCAGAAAAGCCAGAGCAGGGGCTACTTGTCTTTGCTCTCTACCCTTGAGTAGCCATGAGGTGTCTTTGCTAAACTCTTAGTGAGCTGCTGCAGGTCTGGCTAGAGAGGGCGACCAACATGTCCCAGTGTTAGCCCTGGAGGTCCCTCATCCCAGGAACCCTCTCAGTGCTGGACAAACAAGATGGTTCGTCACCCTAGGCCTGGCCCTTTACTAGGGGAGGCCCTGGCTAAGCCTGGACTGAGAAACCAGTTGTATCAGGACTGGCGAGGGCTGGATGAGGTCAAGACCATGGGCCCATGTAGACCATCCAGCTTGGTTTCCAAACCATCTACAACTCCCGTCCATTTTGGGGTCATCTGCCTTTATCTAACTGCTTCCTCAAAATGGGTCACACCCATCAGGAACACTTCCTGCTCTGGGAAGGGGACGGGGGCGTGATTCCCTGTGGGCCTGGTGGCTCTGGCTGGCAGGCCTGTGACCCTGGCAGGAGAAGAACCCAGGACAGGAGCTGAGGCCAGGCTATCAGGACTGTACAATCTGGGGAAGTCTTTTTTCATCTCTGGACCTCAGTTGCATAAGAAAGTGTTGTACTGGGAGCTTTCTTTCTTTCTTTTTGGTGAGAGAAAGACATGTTTAAATTATGAGAGGCATGCAATTATTTGTTGAAAAAATTTAACAGTACAAAAATTTAAGAGGTTAAAATCTTCTTCTTCTCCTTTGGGACAGCTATTGTTAACAATCTCCTTTTTTAATCTTTCCAGGCATTTTCTATGCATATGCAAGCACAGAAGTATATATAGCATTGATTTAAAACATAACACAAATGAGATGTACTTTTCACGTCATTCTGCAACTTGCCTTTTCTGTTTAACAATATATCCTGGACATCTTGCCATGTCCACACACATAGAAATTGTTTCTCTCATTGCTGCAGAACATTCTGCCCTAAGGACGCCCTGTGAATGAGTATGCTGGATTTTAGCCTCTCCCACCAGGTCTCAAGCCAAGTCCCCAGGCCAAAGGGACACAGCCAGGGACAGAAGGGGGTGGGAGGGGGCCGGGGATGCAAACTGATTGTCACCCCAAGAAAGCTTGGTGTCTGTAGCATGTCGTCATGGAGAGACACAGAATAATGCAGGGGTGGGTGAACGGAAACAAGAACGTCTGGACCTCATACTTAGGCCTGAGAGGAGGCCTTCTAAAACTATACAAAATAGCCCCTCCCTGACACCTGGGCGGGCCGCCCCCCCACGGGGCTCTCTGAAATGCAGTGTGACAGGGCTGCAGGGCCAGGTACGTTTTTCCATTTCTTTGTCTTTCCTGAGAGAAGCTCCTGATTATCACCTTCCAGGTCACCAGGAGCAGAGCGCAGGACAACACAGCTCTTGCACTTCCAGCTGGCTCCCATCAAGAAGTTAGAAGGAGGCCTGCAAATACATTTCCTGTTATCAGCTCTCCGCTCCCCAGAGACTTTCCCTGGCGGGGCTGGGGGAGGGGAGGACCTGGGCAGGAATATTAATGCCCCGGCTTCCCGGTGCGGGGAGGGGCGGCCTCGGCCCAGCCAGGTTGGGGGTGGGCTGCAGGAGGGTCACCGAGCACAGCAGCCTACAGAAAGCACAGATCCTCGCCGGGTCGCGGCCGGGCGCGGCACCTAGATCCTAATGAACACACCTCCCGGTTGCTGGCCGGGCACCCCCAACCCCCCGACCAGCTGGGGGAGGACGCATGGGACCCCAAGCACCGGCACCCTAGCATCGTTTTCTTCCCCGGTGGCTGGTGCACCCATGTCGCTGGGCCTAGGAAGATAATACAACCTCTCTGCCCACACCCCATTTGCCGGCTTCTGAATTTTTTATGGCCTCACTTAGCTTGGAGGAAATCCAGAGGTCAGAGCCGGCGCAGGACGCTCGAGTCACCTTGCCTGTCCGGGCACGCAGCCTTTCGGAAACAGACTCACCCACGGGGCCCTAAATTATGGCGATTACACTGCAATTCGCGGTGCGATATTACTTTGATACACTACCTGCTGCAGCCAGCCCAGGAGGCGTGCATTATTTACCAGGGAGGCTCTGCGCTGCCAGGAGAGCAGCCAGAGTTCCCAGGGTCCCGGCTGTCCCTGCAGCCCTGGCTCCGGGCCTGGGGGAGGGAGAGGCTGGAGCAGCCTCTGTCTCTTAGTGACCCCTTCCTGACGGAAATATAGAGAGGAATGTGTGGCAAAAATAGCAGCTGGCCACAGAGTTGGAGGTGGGTAGGTGGGGAGAACTGGCGCCCCTCTTTCTGACCTGGAGGACACTCTGATTCTCCTTAGCTGGGCTAGAGAAGCCTTTGTCGCGGGTGCACCCTGGAACACTGGCTCCTGGACCCTGGGCAGATGCTCCCAGCTGGTTAACCCCACAGCCAAGCTCAAGGATCTGGTTTGTGACAGGGATGTGTGTGTGCGTGCGTGTGTATGCACGTGTGTCCCCTTTTGCTGGGGCCCTGGAAGCCGAGCCTGTCTCAGCAGAGGCCCCATCTCACAGGGGGCCTTGGTCAGGCAGTCAGCCTCTCCCTGGCTCTCCTAGCCTTGGCCTGACATCAACATCTAGATTGCAGGTTACTTTTGCTTTTATCCAAAGTGGTCCTTAAGGGAGATGGATTTCTGATTGAAATCCAGTCAATTGGCACCGAAGCTGGAGGGCCCAGCGTGAGCACACTTCTGGGGAAATTGCCCTGGGATGGAGGAGAGAGGGCGGGGGAGGGGACAGGAGCCTCAGCCTGTCAACCAGTGCTTGCCTGGCTGGTTGGCTGGTTCTCCTCAAGTCCCCAGTAGGGAATCCACCCTGCCCAACTTGCTCCCCAGGACTGATGCAGCCAGAGACCTTCCTGGGACACCCACAGAGGTCACCCCTCTGGCCTCAGGCCTGGTGAGATGGGTGGGCAAGGGAGGGTGGTCTGCAATCTGGGTCAGTCGGCCCAGAGGTGGATTCCTGTGGTCCAGGACTTCCTGACACACAGCGAGAGGCAATACAGGTCGCTGCAGGACACACGGGGCCAAGGCCATCCCAGACTGTTCTTAACTCCTCAGCTGTGTGCAGGGGTCCTTGTCTGCCTGCCTCTTGGACATGTTCCCACCCCAACCCAGCCCTCCTTTCCTGTCCCTTGGGAAGTAGGGAGGAGCAGGCAGGCTTCTCTGACACCACCCCCGCTACACACACGCACATCGCCATCCTCCCAAAAGCCCTCGAGTTGGAGATCTAGGTTCTAGATGAAGTCCTCTCTCTAGCAGAGCCTGACTTAAAGTGTAAATTCCCGTGGGAGAGACCACACTGAATCTTCAATGTCTGGCAGTAGAGGAATTTATCAGCCTAGCAGGAGCAGGAGCGGGAAGGAGGAAGTGTCTGGGGTTCAAGGTCCTGAAGGGCCCCTGGAAAGACGCGCTGGGGCATGGGAAGGTGGAGGGTGACCCCCCACCCCCATTCCACATCGTGGGAGAAGTGTGCAAACAGCAGGACACCTTCCCCTGTAGCCCAGAAACATCAGGAGCTCGTTCTGCCTGCTCTTTCTGGGCCAGCAAAGAACATATAGATACTATCTCTGTCGGCCTGGGGACCTGCCTGGGATGAACGTATGTTTTGGAAGGGCCACTGGTGCCACAGAAGTGGGTGTGCTATGGGCACAGCCAAGGGCAGGGAGAGAAGGCCCAGCTTGGAGTTCTGGGTCTTTGCCCGGCCCCTGCCCCTGCCCCTTACTGGCTGTGTGACCTTGGGCCAGTCACTTCCCTGCTCTGCTCTCTTCCAGCTCCTTTGTGATGGATGAGCGGGTCCCCTGTGGTGTGCGGGGCAGCCTGGGCCTTCCTCCTCCACGGTGGTAAGAACAGACACTACCCAGGTGATCAGGGAAGATTTATTTTCCTATTTGCCTGTCTGCCTGCTAGTCAAGGGGACGTCTTCCAGGCCACGGAGAGGGCGGAACAGATCCCTGCCAGCCACTGTTCCTCTGCCCATGGCTGGCTGTTGGCCTGATTAATGTGTTCGGTGCTACCCTCTGGGGTTATCAGGAGGTGTGGCTTGAGTCTGGGATGGAGGAGACTGGCAAATCCATCCATCACCACTGACTCCTGGGCTTGGATGCTATCTTAATGGCCACCTTGTGCCTTGGTCCCCTCCCCAGAAGCTCTCCTCGTCATGGTAGGAGGCTCATGACCTCTCACCAACCTGCATTGTGGGAAAGTCCATCCTTTTCTGGAATCAAAATGGAGTCTCCCGTGTCATCTTGCCTTAACCTTAGCTGTTCTCCTTAGGGGCAGCGCCTCGCAGAAGGAACCCTGTGCCCGTGGGCGGCTCCTCAGCGAGCTCAGTGCTGCCATCTTGTCCATCGCCCGCCATTTTCTTGGGCTAAAGGTGCCCTGTGCTGCTCTTGAGTCCCTTCATGAGCTCCACTCTGACAGGAACTAATTGAGCTTCCAGTCTGACAGCAGAGGCCCTGGTCTTTAGGGAGCTCCGCATCTGGAAAACCAAAGGGGCGGGGAGAAGACGAGCATTTGGGACTGCTGGATTTCCAACTGCGGCTACTGGTGTGGCAGCCCCTTTTAGAGGCCAGGGGTTCAGTCCCGTCTTCCAGGGGTCTCTTAAGCAGCCCTCAGCCCTTCCTCAGAGAGTGGGGGTCATGGGGGCTCTGCTGGGGTGTCTTTCCCTGGTGTCCCCTCTTTCCTCTCAGAGAGAGACACTGGAGGGAACGTTCTTCCATTCCCCTTGTCCCATCCCCAACACCCTGGACGAGGGAAACCCACAGGCTTTGGTACTGCAGACCCGGGGCCCAGGAGACCGCCTTGCACCTCGGGAAGCCACCTCCTGTCCTAGCCCCCAGGTTCCTGCTCTTCTCTGACTCCCAGAAGCCGTTGCTAGAGGTCTGGGCTTCCTGCACAGACTGCGCCACCACATCCCGTCCTCCTCCCCGCCCCCAGCTCTTAATTTATTATTAACTCTGGAACTGACTTTGAAATTATGGAAGACCATGCTGTTTCCTTCCTTGGCATCTCTTATGGTTCCCAAGGGGAGGTGAGCGGGGAGCGCCAGATACACAAATATGCTGTGAAAACCCTGTGGATTTTCAGTTCCAGCAAGGGGAAGGAAATTAGCTGTAATAAGCCACTGTCGCCACAGCAGAAAGCCTCCAGTGAGGACCTCCAAGGGGCTCTGGCCCCCTCTCAGCTGTCTGGCGCGAGGGTCACCCGGCTGGACGCTGCTGCTGTCGTTGGGCCCCCCTGTGGGAGGTGGCCTCCTCCCCGCCCTGGCCTGCGCCCTCGCTGAGTGGGACAGCAATTTCTCAGGCCTAGAGGAGGAGGGGAAGGGTGAGGAGTGGGGGAGACTGGAACAAGCGCGAAGAGCAGGCCCTGACCTGGCCCTCCCCACACCGTTAGCTTAAAAGGTGATGGGAGGGAGAGGCGGTGGGAGTCCATTTTCATTGTCCTGGAGTTACTGGGGGAGGTTATTTGGGAGTTTCTGAGAGGCAAAAGGGATGCATCTGCCCCCAAACAAAGGGTCAGCAGGCATCTGCCCCCAAACAAAGGGTCAGCAGGCATCTGCCCTTTCGTTTTTCCTCTCCTGAGGAGAACCAGGGGCTAAACCCTTTAAGTGACTACCCCAGGGCAGCGGCTGCTCTCAGGCAGAAAATAGCCAGAGCTGCGACCAGGCTGTGGGAGGAGCTGGTTCCAGCCCCTCAGCTGGTTAATGAACTGGCCCCTGGTTTCCTTTCTGGCTTCTCTGCAAAGAATGTAACTCACCGCTTTAGCAGGTGCCGTATTAAACATCCATTGAATCCAATGGGTTAGATTTCCTGATCACTTGCTGCGTGATCTGTGAAAAGTCGCATAACCTCTCTGGGCTTCAGGTGTTTTATATGTGTGAGGAGAAGAGAGGCCAGCTGAGCGACCCAGAGTACTATACCTGTGCTGGGACATGGGGTTGTGTAACACTTCCCCTCGTGTCTACCAGCCAAAGGGACACCTGTCTCCTGCCACCTCACTCACTGATAACGGTATCACAAGGAAGGTTTCACAGGCAAGTCGCTTTCTTTCACGGCCAATGACAGCTTTGGGATTTAAAACCTTAGCAATAAAGTGCGTTGCTACCAATATTGGTGAATCTTGTTACTTCCAATTGTCCTGGGATTTTTTCCCCCCAGGGAGAGACAGCGGAGAGGAAGGTAGAGTGGAGATCAGGAACCCAACATCTGCAGCTGACTCTCGCTTTGAACCTAGCCCTGTGACCCTGGACGCGCTCCCACACTGCTGTGTCTGTCTCCGTACCTACACAGTGGGCGAAGATACAGCGTCCGGCGTTTGTGACCTGCTGGGCTTCATGCCTGGTATGTGGAAGTGTGCACTGAGGAACAGCCCAGTGTTTTCACTGTCAACTGTGACTGTCATAACAAGTGTCTTGGGACACTTCTCCAGAGAGTGGACACCTTGTTTTATTGAAGTGGGGACCTACAGGGAGGGCGCTTTCCTTTCTCACAGGATTATCATGCGGGGTGAAGGCTCCCAGAAAATGGGGTAAACTGTAACGTCACCCAAAAGGACATATCATCCTCACCCTGGCACCTCATCCCGGATGCCCAGAGGGGACGCCCAGGAGATGGGCCAAGGGTGCTGAGCCTGGGGCTTCACTCCAGAGTTTGCCTTACAACCAGCCAACCCAGCACATGCTGTGGACCGGACATTCTTTCCTTCGACTTCCAAGTATATCTGCAGACCCAGGCAGATGCCGCTGTAGGAGCTCAGGAGACATGGGTGAGGCCAAGCAGGCCCCTAGGGGAGCCTGACTACCCACAGGAAGTTACAGCAGAAGAGGGTTTTAGAGGTGGTGAGTGCTCTGAGGAAGGACTGGCTGGGATGCGCAGTGTCGTTACTACCTTGGTGTTCAGGACTGATTCTGCTGAATGGGTGATTTTCTGTGACCGGTTGTCAACACGTTTTCTCTGTAGTAGAAATACCACTACTGCCACACTAATGATGGCAGTTACAACTACTAGGCATTAGCTGAGGCACCATCCTCTTCCGAATGATTACAAAGAACCTAATCTCCGTAACAACACTGGGACAAAGGTACCATCATCACCAGCACCAGCCCTGGGGACTGAACTCAGGGTCTCACACATACCAGGCAAGTGGTTTGCCACTGAGCCACCCCAAGGGCACTCCTATTATCCCACTTTATGAAGGAGGAGAGTGAGGCACAGGGAAGCTAAGTACCGTCCCCCAGCTCATACAGAATGGAGCTGAGATTCGAGACTCCTGACCAATCTGTGAATATCATTGCTTTTGGGGGCTCCGGGATAAGTGTTTGAACTGTCAGTTGAGTAGTTACACTCCATTAAGTATTCTTCATTCAATTTGACCCATTTTCAACATGCAATTGGTAATTTGTGGGTTTTATTTCATTTCAGTGAAGAGGGCGGCCTCTGGGAGTTGGGAGGCTGGTGGTTGAGGGAGGTCTGCAGCTTTCAGGGTGGTAAAGTACAGAAACCATGAAGTTGTGGACTACAAAGGGTGGCGGGGATGAGAAGGCCATCCAGCCCCGGTTACTCGCGGTGTAGACTGAAAAAGTGAGTCCAGTGGGGGGCGAAAGCCACACAGGGCCACACACTAACACCACACACACTCCAGGTCCCTCTCTCCAGCCCCCTGCACATTTGGAAAAGCGTGTCAGATTCTATTAAGAGGAACCAAGCACAGCGTTCAAACACGGTTTCAGCCTATTTACCCAGGGACATCACAGCTTTGGAGGCAACCAACAGGCCCATTTGTTACTATTTGCAAAGATGGTATTCACCAAACAAGGGCTTTCTGTAAACAAATTAAAAAGTAATAAAGTAGCCCCATCTGCATGCTAGAGCAACGTGCTTCCATTTTAATGAAGCCTGCTACGGCAAAGCCATCTCGATGGCTTATCAAACACGCTGGCCCCCGTTGGCTGTACATGGAAATGTGCAGTCAGGAGACGGCCCCCCTCTTCCCCGCCTTCAGCACACATGGACACCCACCTGAGTAGTCTGACAGCCGGGCTGGGACCTGGTCCTGGCCCCTAGGCCACCTGCTACTCTAGGGAGGGCCGACGTGTGCGCAATACAGCTGGATATCAAGGCCAGACATCACGTAGGAGCCAAAGGAACAGTGAGACCAATAACAGTATTTTATCAGCGCAGGCTCCAGGATAGGTGGCTGGGAATCCTTTGTGCCTCCAGATCCACTCTCCGCCCTCTTGTGCCCTGGGCTGTGTCCCCGGAGAAGCTGTTTGCGTCCCCCAGGCTCCAGATCCTCCCCTGGGTGGCGCTGCTCAAAGCTGGGCGCCTGTAGGGGGTGGGAGGAAGGAGGGCTGGGAAGAGGGGCGCGCATCCCCGCATTCACTCTGCCCGTCGCGGGCTTTCTCCTGCACAGTAGCTGACTCTGGCTCCGTGACTCTCTCTCCCCTTCTCCTCTGGGCCTGGCAGTGGTCACCTCCTCAGTGTGGCCAGTCTGGGGTCCTGCACCATCACCTGTGGCCTCCCTCAGCCCTGCCCACATCTCTGTAAGTGCCCCCTTTGGTAAGCCCTGCTCAGGGGTTTAAGTGAGCCATTTGCTTCCTGCCAGGCCCCAGGTTAGTGCCAACAGCCCATGCTGAGCGCGCATACACATGTTCTCCTTCCTCCAAACAGCTGTGTGGTGGGTGCATTGAGGAGCCCCATTGACAGATGGAGAAACTGAGGCCTAGCTTGCTCAAGGCCTAGGAAGGTGTCTTAGTCGCTCTCCTTGTTGCTGGGACAAAACAGCCAACACCCACCATTTAAAGGAAGAGAGGTTCATTTTGGCTCCTGAATTTGAGAGGATTCAGTCCAGCTCCAAGGCAGGAAGGGCAGGGCAGAAAGGGCCGGTGGAAGAGGGCTGCTCACGGCATTGCGGCCAGGAAGCAGAGTGGGGGGGAGGAGCCAGGTAGGCGGACGAACCTTGCAGGCCTGTCACCACTCACTCACCCACCTCCAACCAGGCTCTCCCTCCAAAGAGCAAACCAGCCATATGCCCCTCATAACCCAATCATTGCCCACAAGTGCCCCCTCTGAACACACGAGGCTGGGGAGTGGGACTTGCTACATCTAAACCATAAGAGAATATACGTCTAGAAATGGAAAAAAGAAAAACTGTAAGTGGAGGAATTTGAACCAGCCTGTGTGCCAACAGAGACAAACTTAACCACAGCCTCAGCTGGCAGGGAGGAAGGCGAGCTCCACCCTTGGAAGAGCCCAGCCACCAGGCAATCATTGACTAACAAACATTTATTGAGTATGGACTGTGAGCCAGACGCTAGGATTCAGAGGTAAGAGGTAGCCAAGTGCCCCCTTGTTCTGGAGGAGACCACAGCCTGGTCTTTTGTTCTATACTTTGACCGCAGGTTAGTGTCACCTGGGGAATCCAGAAAGCTCCATGCCCTCCTGCCCCAGGCAACTACATCAGGGTCCCTGGGCCTGGCACTGGGCATTTCTGTTTTAGAAAATCCCCAAGAAGGTCTAATGAGCGCCAAGCATTAGGGCCAGAATTAAGACCACTCGTATGCAAAAGAGACCCAAGAAGACTAAGAGAATGCAGCTGGGCTGGCTGGAGGACACGGACGCCCTGGAGAACTTGGAAAGATAAGAGTTGGCAGCTGGCAGGGCCAAGACCTGTGTGTTTGTGATTATTCATTTAACAGACCTGAGTCAGGCAGAAACTCAGGCTTGAGCATGTGGAGATTGGTCTTTCTGGCTCCACAGTACGGAAGCTTCTGGTGAGGGGCCCTGGAAGGACTGGGCCTTGGAAGCCACTGTGCTTCTCTGGCCCTGCGGGCAGGCACAGGCTTGGAGAGGTACTGGCTAGGGCTGGGGCTGGGCCAGGGAAAGGGTGAGTACCCAGCAAGATCTCCATCAGGCCTCTCACCCTGAACACACACTCCACAGTCCTGAGGAGGACTTCTCATTTCCTGCCGGAAGCAGACCTGCTTCTGGGTGTGCTGGTGTTGTGTGTCAGCGCACTGAAGTCTCACAACGGCACTGTGCGTGGCACACCTCTTATCTTGTTTCTTTGCAGGTTCAGAGAGACTGAGTCATTCGTGAAAGGTCACACAGCTCCTGCTAACTCCAGAACCAGTGTACTGGGCTCTGGACACTCACTTCTGCATCTTACAGCCCTGCAAGTCGGCCCGTGCAGCTCGCTCGTGCCTCCAGCCCTAGCACCTCTGCCTCCCCAGATGCCTGTGCCGGCGGTGCAGGATGGCCTGGGGCACTGAAGGCCTAATCAGAGCCCTGGGTGGATCCGATACCTGCTAAAGTTGGATGTGTGGGGGGGGGGGTCACAGAATTGTTAGATTTTGGGTTAAAGGGTGCAGGTCTGCTCACCCCCAATTCTCTGACCTCTCACTGCTCCATACAAGCTCGTCCCATTGAAGAAAATTTAGGAATCACCCCCACCCCCACGGGGAACCTTCCATGACCCTCCGCATCCTTAGCAAATGAAACCAGCAGGACTAGAAACAAATGGGGGAGCCGCAGGGACCTCTGGGACAGCACAACCCTCTGCTTAGGAAGGGCATAGTGGTTCCATTGTCTGTTTGTGTTTTGTAGCACTGGGGACGGAACCCAGGGCCTCGAACACGATAGCAAGCGCTCTGCCACGGAGTTTCAGTCCCAGCCCCAGTGACTGCTTTCCCAGGGCTCTGCAGGGGGAGGGAGGGGGCTCGGGCGTGTGTGTCCCCACAGCTCTGCCAGGCCCTCTGCCTGGTGGTCCGCGCATGTCTGTAGCTCTGTCTGCTCAGCAGCAGCGTTGGGTATGATGCACATGGCAGCTTGCTGGCGAGGCTTGGAGCCTGCAGCCCCCTGGCTCCCACACCCCAGAGGCCTGGCTCCTGACCTCTGCACCCTCACTGTCCTACCAGCAGGCTGGTACAGAGCTCAGGCGGAGGCAGCAGAAGAGAGTCTCAGAGGTCACTGGAGTGCGGTGGACAGGCCACAGAGTCCAGTGGCGACCACTGCCTCCTGCCTGGTGCAAGCTGTTGATTGGGGGCAGGCAGTTGATTTATACCCTGAGCTTCACTGTGGTCATCTTTAATATGAGGGTAATGATGGCTAAGTCACAGGCTTGTTCTGAGGCTATGAGAAGCCCAGGGTCTTCTTGGGGACATCAAGTCACCACCTTATAATGTAGTTAGGGCTAAATTGGCCCCTGCACTAACACACAAGTCCTACTGCGGGTTTCCTTGGTGGTCCACGCGGCGTTAAGCCCTTTACTAGCCACATGAGATGACTTCCCTTATCATACCCATTGTATAGATGGTAACACTGAGAGCCAGAAATGTGAAGTGACTCACCCAAGGCCATGAAGTGACAGAGCCGGGACTAGAACCTGGGCAGTCCCCCAAGCACTGGGGGACAGAGGGGGACAGGAGCAGCTCTGACTGGGTGGGCGGAGATGGAGGACAGCAAAGCTCAGGAAGCCCATCCTGGCCCGAGCCCTGGGCATAGGGCGAGGCAACTTCAGCAGTGTGAGGTGGAAGAGCAAAGGCCCCAGCCCTGTCCCCACCCGTGGAGCACGGAGGTGGTGTGGTGGCTTGAGGTGAGGCTGGCCGGGCTGAGCAGCCCTCTTTGCTGAGGGCATAAACCTGTCTCCTCATCCCCGCCCCCAAGAGGTCGTTTGGTTTACAGTTCTCCCATCACCGAAGCACCAATAAGCCCCATCTTTACGGCCAACAGCAGACACATTGAGCTGGTTAGGGATGCTCCCTCGCCTGGTGTTTGCCCAGTGCCTAAGAGGAGGCGGGGGCCCTATTCTCACTGCTCCACAGTGGAGCTGAGCGTCTTTCCTTTTTAATAGTTCCACTCCAGGAGCCAGCTCCCCTAATCTCTCCTCCAACCTTCGGTTACAGCACGTTATTAATTCCACAGCCATATGGTGTGTAAAAGGCTTCCTGGTCGCTGGGAGTGCTGGCCGTGATGGCTCTCTCCGGGGTGGCATCAGAGGGCTGAATCCCTTCCAGAGACAACCAGAAGCGTGGGGCTGTGGCAAGCGCGTTGTGCCTTTTCCATGGCTGGGACAAAGTAGCGGGTACCCCCCAATTGACAGAGAAAAGGTTGATCTGGACTCTCAGTTTCTGAGGTTTCAGTCCATGGTAGGTTGTCTCCAGGGCAGAAACAGCGCTGCAGAAGAGAGTGGCAGAGGAAGCTGCTCAACACCTGGCAGCCAGGAAGAAGAGATAGAGCCAGAGAAAGAGGAAAGGGGCAGGGGACAAGAGCCCCTTCCAGGTCACATCCTGGGGATGCCCCTCCTCCAATTAGGCTCTGCCTCCTAAGGGCATCTTCAGCCGTGAATTCGCTGCTAGATGAACCACCGCGGAGGCTGGCGTAGCGCTGATCTGATCTCTTTCTGAAAGCCCCAGCCCCAGTACTGGGAACTGAACCCAAAGCTTCGTGCATGCTAGGCCAGCACTCTACTGCTCAGCTACAGCCCCAGCCCTTAGGGGGCATTTTTTGATCCAAACTATGACATCAAATGACTTGATCTCTGTAGGCCTCCACTGCCATAGCCGTAAAAGGGGGATAACAGGACTCCCAGGGCGGTTGTCAGGAGTACATGATTTCGTTCAAACAAAGCAAGGTGGACTAGGTGGTGTCCCCACAGAGCCAGCCTATGGACTGTGAGCTGTGACGATGGTGGCGTCTGGCCTCTGAACTCACTCGTACTCCTTCCTGACAGAGGCCTACACCAGTCCATGCCCTTCACTGTCCAGGGAGGCAAACCTTTGTCTGGAAAGGTACGATGACTCCCCCAAAAGGGCAGCAAGCCAGGAGGTGTGTGGGACGGTGCCCAGCCTGGGTGACAGCAACAGCTAGGCTTGCAGTCCCAGCGCAGATCCAACTCACAAAGTGCTTCCCCTCTCTGGATCTCAGCTTCCCCATCTGTGAAACGGGTGAAGGCTTGGTTGGACTTCCAGGGCTCTACGGCATCCCTGATTCTATAATTGAGTAGTAGAGCCAGGACTTAAATCACAGAGGTTGGTCAAGATAGGAGGGACCAGAGCCCTGGCCGGTGGAAACTGGTGATTCCAGAGGCGCCTGCAGCCCGGAGATGCATTTTGTTTGTCTTGGTTTAATTTACATTTGAAAGTGCTGACTTTCAAATGGGCTGCTGTCTTTGGCCCCTCCTTGGACCCTGATCAGGACCAGCTCTGCGTCTTTCAGAAATTGGTAGCCACTGTTATTATTATGGATAAAGGTATTGATCTCCTCCCCTGGATCAGAACAGTTCTGAGCCCATTCATGTCAATAGCCTCATGTCATCCTGACAGTCTATCTTTACTACAGGCACTTCACAGACAGCAACCTGAGGCTCGTGGTGTTCAGTGACTGGCCCAGCACCCCTCAGCAGGACCCCGGCCCCGGGATGGAGCCTAATTTGCTCAAACTGGCAAAACAGATGCTCTTCACTCACTGCTCAGTGCTCTTTGCCTACGATGAGCCTCAGCCTGACCGAGGCTGGGTCATCTGGGGGCCTAACAGTTTCTGAGGTCTCAGTCCATGGTAGGTCATTCAGTCCATGAGCCAACCCCTTAATTCTTGTTCAACACCTGGTCACCAGATGGGATGGGTCCAGCGCTGCTGGGCCCAAGGCAGCTCACTCTGGGCCGGTCCTTTGGGGAAGAGGGTAGATGGAGGGAGAAACATTGTCCCTGACATCCATGCTCTCTTTCCACCAGACAAGACCCCACCCCAGTTTCTGGGACGGAGTGGGGAGCAATTTGGAGTGCTTCAGATGATCAGCAAGTTGAAAGTGAAAACCCACAGCATTTTCCCCACAATTCCCTCTGCCCCTTGAGGAAGAAGGTGCGTGTGTTTGCGGGAGCTTTCAAGTTGGGGGGAACAGAAAGGAGACGCTTTCATGGCTCTGTCTCTGCGTTGGAGGCCTCAGTGCAAAGTGCTATTATTAGCCTTGCCTTCTCCAGCTGCCAAATAGGCTTCCCCTCCAAGAAGTCATTAAATGTGTTATTCTCTGCAAAATAAAAAGCATGCGTCCACATTTGCAGCCTCTGACACCACCCTGTTCAGTTGTGCAATATTTATGATTGGGAAGCTGCAATGTCCCATGGAAAGCACGGGGGAGGGGTCAGGGAGCCACCCTTGGGGGCCCCCAGCCTTGCACGAGGCTGTTATTTTTGGGTTTTGCAGCTATAAATGGGGACCATGGCAGAGATGGAAGGACTGAGGTTTCTGGGCAGGGCAGGGTTGAGCTGAGCCCCTTGGTGACCAGGTGGACAGGAAACGAGCGGTCAGCTGTGGGCCCCCAGGTGACCTGGACTGGTTCTCTGGCAGGAGGACCCCTCTCTGAATCATCTGCTGGAGCCAGGAATGGAACTGCTTTCTGAAACCCCGCCCTCTCCTTCGGTTTCCATATCAAATTTGTTTCTAGTCTTGCTGGTTTCATTTGCTAAACAGTCTCAAACCCATCTGCTTTTCCTCTCTAGCCGCCAGGTCCTGTCACAGCAGGGGGACAGCGGCCAGTGGCATAGGACTACAGTGCGGGACGGAGGTCCCCATCCTGACTCTGCTGCTACTTGCGCTGTGACCTTGGGCTGGGGCAGCCAGGTACATAGGAAATCAAAAATGCAGGATGCCCATTTGAATTTAATAAGCAACATCTGGGATATATTCGTGCTTATGAAAATTCTTTGCATATCTGAAATTCAAATTGAACCGCTCATTCTGTACTTTATCTGGCAATCTTCCCTTGGACAAGTTCCTCAGCTTCTGGGTTGCAGAGTCTATGCAATGGGGGTGATTATTTACAGTACTTTAGATGTGGTTACGGGGCTGCAGGGGTTAAAAAGGTAAAATGTTGAGAATGGGGTGAGACTACCCATCTCACTCAATTAGTGTATTATTATTATTTTTTTTTTTTTGGCGGTACTGGGGATTGAACTCAGGACCCTGCGCCTGCTAGGTCAATTAGTGTATTAGCAAGTGCTTCCTGTGTTGAAAATGCCTTCCGAATGCAGCTGATGTCTTATTGTTGCTATAGTTTTCCTCTGTTCTGACATCAGCAGAGACAGCAAACCAGCAAAATGAGGGATGGAGGTTAGACCTAAGCAGGACTTCCTGGCAGGAAGGACCAGCCACATCCCTGCTGTGTGGGGGACCGGAAGTGCCAGGCTGCTGCGGCCTGTGGCCTGTGTTTTGGGGAGATGGGTGATGGGGCCACAGCACGCAGACAATGACGTGCTCTCCAGGATGCTGAGAACGGATGGGCTGTGACTATGCCACCCGCACGGTGAGTCACACAAACACCGCCAGGTGGGCTGAAAGAAGCCAGACAGGAGCAGATACACAACATGTGGCTGTTTATCTCAAGTTCAGGAAGAGGGAACACTAAATCCGGTCATTGAGGATGCACATGCGAGTGTAAAGAGGTGGGAAGGCAAGGAGGGAGGGGTCCTGGTCACCCTCGTGTTTGCTTGAAAATAATCTGTCAGAGGTGGGTTTGGTGCACACTGTTCTGGTGTGAGATGGGCTACACAGTGGAAGGAAAGGTTTCAGAGAGGATGGAGGTGGGAGGCTCAAGCCCAAGAGGTTCCTGATCTCACCTCCTTCCTGGCCAGGGCCTGCAGTTCTGTGGACCCTGGGGAAGATGGGAGAGCAGGAAGTTGACCTCTCTGTGCCCCCCGCAGTTAGCGACGGAGGCTGCAAAGCAAGACCATGGCCCACGCAGCTGTGCTGGACCTGGGCTGCTGGCCTGGGTCAGACTCATTAAAATTCTTCCTCGCTTTGCCCTTGGGGTCCACCTACCTGTGAGGGAGTGAGAGAGGAAGAGGGGAGGGAAACAGTGGGGGGAAGGAGGGTGTGAGGACCCCAGAGCAGGTCCGTATTCTTAGCCTCAGTGTGTCTGTTCCCCCCTCAACCTGCGAGCCGAGATAATACTGGAGACAGAGATCACTGGGGGGAGCGGGGGCACTTTTCATGAACCCTGTACCCTGTGCCCCACTGCCCTTCCCGAAGATCCTGACCCTCGCTCTGTCCTGCTGGTACTACCCCACCAGCCCGCGCTTCCTTCCAGCCAGTGCCGGCAGCTGGTCTCCGCGCCTGTCTGCACCTTAATTCCCGTGTGAGTGACATTTAAGGACGGGCTCTTCATTGAGCCATAACAGTTTACAAGGCGTGCTGCGGAGGGTTGTTCCTGGGCCTGCGGGGAGGGGAGCGGTCGCCCTTTATCATCTGCTGGGGTGAAGGGCCAAGTGATGCATGGCCCCTCATTAAAGCCCCGCGGAGGACTCAGGGAAGTAAAACGTTTTAGCAAGCCATTCACTTTTCATCTCCCCAGTCACCCTCCCTGTGGGGAGAGAGTGGGCCTGACTTGGGCTGGAGGTCTTTGAATATCTTATTTACATCTCGCCCTCCTTATAGCCCTGTCCAGGGTGGAAGCCGAAAGACCCCAGCAGAGCAGGACCACCCCCCATCCCCCCGCCACCTTGCTGCTCAGAACAGGGACCCCGGAACTTTCACACTGTCCTATCCCACCACGGCCTCATCTCAGTGAGCCCCAAGTGCTCAAGGTCTGCTGCTGGTGAGTGCAGAGGCAGCATTTGAACTCAGGGCTATAGGCAACAGGCAGGCCAGGTCTTTCCCACCAAGAGTCAGGGCCTTGTGTGTGAGGGAGGCTCACAGAAGAGGTGACATTGGGCTGACTCCAAACCTGGACAGGGGAGAGGCCCAAGCCTTTCTGCTGGGGCAGTCACCTCCCTGCTGGGGCCAGCAGTTCCCGAGGTCCCCTCCCAGCTCTCCTGAGCTTGCTTTCCTCCACTTCCTGTCTGGGTCAGCCTAGAGAGCTGGGCAGAGGAACTGCCCTGGGCCCTGGCTTTGCAAGTTTAACTCCTGGCTTCCCCTTGGTGGAGCATCTTGCCAGCACTGAGCTTCCGCTTCCCATGTATAAAATGGATCTGACCTTTTTCAGTTTCCTACAGTTATTGTGAAGACTAACATAAATCACCTTTGATGAGGGGCTTGGCTCAGAATAGCTGCCCAGGGGCTGTGGGGACATGGAGGCAGAGCTGGCGAGCAGCCCACTGCATCAGGACCCTGTTCCCTGGCATGGAGCGGGGCTGAGAGGCAGCTGCCCAGCTAGGCTGGCCTCAGACTTGCAGTGAGCCTCCTGCACTGGCCTCCCAAGTACGGGGATTGCAGGTGTGCGCCACCACACCCAGCTCAGGAACCCTGTTTTTAGGCACCTGGGTGAGGCTGCATTTCTAGTCCTTAGCAGTGGAAAGTGCATGGGATGTTGGGTGCTGCCTCCGGAGAGGACTGAGAATCGGTGTCTCTCCCCTGCCCGATGGCTGCTCCAGGACACCGCAGTCCTGAGAGGACCCTGTGCACAGAGCCCAGTCCTCCTCAGAGCAGAAGCCCAGCTGCAGCCTGGAAGATGTCGCCTCCTGGGGGACAGACCTTTTCTTTGCCTCCGTCTTGGCAGCAGTGAAGTCTGCAGAGGGAGATGATGGTAGATTGGGTAATAGTCTCTCTGTGGCAGATTCACTTTCCTGGGCTTAGATGACTCTGCCCTGAGCCATTCTGCTGAACTTGGACCGTCGTTCATTACGTTGAGATTTTCCTTCGATGAATCTCCCAAACCTGGTCCCTGGTCTTGAACCCCAAGCTGAGGCCCGAGCTCCAATCACCCTTGAGGGGTGCGGGGAATGAGGTTGGAACAACTCCTCTGCTTCCAATCAGCTACCAGAGCACAGGGGAGTGATCACCGGGGCAGTTGGGGCCCATGCACTCAGG
>PVLD010002107.1:47112-75916 GCA_004027595.1 Dinomys branickii
AGGGAGCAGACAGGGCCTGGGATAGTCAGCTTTCCATTGCTGTAACAAATATCCACAATAAGCCAACTTAGAAAGAAGGAAGGTTCATTGACTTATGTATTTTGGGCCTGTGGTGGCCCAGGATAGCATGGTAGAGACACATGGCAGAAGAGGCCTGTTCACTGCCGGGAAGCAAAGAGAAAGAAGAGGGGGGCACCACCAGCACAAGCAGGGACTGCATTCTCCCCTTGCTCGCTCCCCCCGCCCCATCATCTTGCCCCAGCCAGAGATGGAGCAGCAAGCAGAGGGGGGCCTGGGGTGCTGGAATGCATCACTGCTCTGAATCTAGCAGCCAGGACCGACACCACAGAGCAGGCATGAGAGATCGTCGCCAAGGAAACCTGGCAGGGCCTGAGCTTATGGCCTGAAGTCCCTGCCATGCGCTTGGAAAGGGCCACACCTCCCTGTCTTCAGAGATATCTCAGCACCTTCTTGGATGGGTCCATTTCAAAGATAGCTTGGCTTAAAAATCAGAGCGCGCGCGCGCGCACACACACACACATACACACACGCACACGCACATGCATTCACTCATACATCCTCACTTCCACCCGCAAGTGTGGCAGTGCTGTCCCTCATACCCAGTCTGTGTCTCCATTTCCACCCACTTCTGTCAACCCCTGTCTCTGTCACTGCCTGTCTCTGCCAATTCTGGTCTCTTCCCATCCGCCTCTATTAACAACTGTCCCTGCCTCTTTCTGCTGCGTTTTGTGTCTCTTTTCTGACACTGGATCCATGTCTGTCACTCCGGGGCTCAGACCCTCTGTTCGTGTTGCGCTGCTGTCCCTTCACCGCTCAGGGCCACAGGGCCTCCTCCTCCCAGAGCAGAGCAGCCAGCCTCTTCTCCCTGGGCGCCACAGGTTCACACGCAGCGAGGCCTCAAAGTCATCGATCCATCATGGGGAGGAGAATGGGGGCAGGAGCAGGGAGCCTGAGGCAAGTGGTGGGATGGCAGCGTGGAGTAGCTGAGTGGATACACACGCAGCTGTCCCTTTGTCTCTGCTCGGCAGGAGGGAAGCAGCAGGGGCAGAGGAGGGGCAGGAGAGGGATGGTGGGACCCCCTAGGGACCCAGGGAGAGTGGGGACAAGGAGCGGGCCTGAAACAAAAGAGAACCCCAGTTGCCCTGACCTCGGACTCCTAGCAGGGAACTTCTCACCCACTGGCGACAGGGAGTTGAGAGGCATCCAAGACACAAGGAGAGTGGAAGAAGCCCCAGGAAGGGCGGTGAGAGTGTGTGGCAGTCCTGGGTCTTGGGGCTCCCAGCTTCCCTCTGTACTTCCTGACCCCGTGAGTGGCAAGTGCTGGCATCAGCTGTGATTACTCTAAACTAGTGTGAGTGAGGCTTTCGTTACTGGCAACGAAATGGTCCTGATTACTAATACAATTTTCTCTGCCCCAGCTGATACAGCCAAAAAGGATCCAGTTTCACTAATTCTTTGTCTCCTGGCTCAGAAACACAAACAGAAATCTCTTTCAGATCTCTGACAAGTCCTTTCTTTTTCAGCCATCACTACTACAGAGGGCAGCGAAACATCACAAGGTCCACAGCCCTCTGGCAGGGCCAACTGCAGGAAGTGGGGATGTTCCCAGCCTGCTTTTGGGCCAGATGGGCCCAGGCCAGCCCTCCCCAGTCTTCTGGCTCTTCTGACCAGCCCTGGGCTTGTAGAGCCTGTTTTCTAGCTTAGAAAATGGAATTAACTGTGCTGCCTGCTGTGTGAGATTCTCCTGATTCGAATCTTTTACTCTGCGTAAAGCTTTGGTTACTGGCGCATACCTACCTCCATCCTGGGCGGTGTGTTTGCTGACTTTCAAAAACAGCTCTTCTAACCCCTGTCCGGGCTGATTGTGAGCTGTGGCCTCTCAAACTCTGGCTGAGGGAGATGTGCCAGGGTGGGGGGATCCCAGTCCTTTCCAGAAACTGCTTCTGAACTGTCAAGCCTGGGCTAGGTCTTGTTTCTCTCTCTCTTTGCCTGGCAGAATGATGTTTCTCTTTCTGGCCCTAAAGACCCAACCTCCTAGGGCCTTTGGGGTGGGGGGGGCCTCCTCCTCCTGTCCATCCCCTCCTGTCCTCTCCCCAGGTCCAAGGGAGGGAACCTAGGTCTCCACATGCTGCCCCTTCTCCCTTCCCAGCCGCAAAGCTTCTGTGAGCTCCAAGCCCTACATAGCTCCTGATAAACCTCCCACAGTGGTCTTTGTGATCCCAAATCCTCTCTGCCCTGCACTGTGCCCTGGGGCTGACCTCAGCGGCCTGACCTGGGTCCTTGGGCTTGGGGCTTAGCTTCCCCAGTGGCCAGGGCCCCATGAGATAGAGGGAGGAAGGGGGGTGTGGAGGTGGTTGTTTGGAGGCGGGAGCTCCCCTTGGAGGTGATAGAGGCTGGCAGCATCCTAGACAGAAAGCCTCTGGTCTCCTCCAGTGGCTCTGCATCCTCTGCGTCCCTGTCCCTTGGAGCCCAGCTCCCCTCTCTGTTCAAGCTCCCCGCCCACACCTTCATTAAACTCCGGGTGACTCAGCTAGAAGGCGCCTGCGTTTCCTGCCACCGGGGACTGTCAATAAGATGCTCAGTGCCAAATCCTTCCGTGCCCTAGCCCGGCTACATCGGATCTGCCTGCCCCACATCCTCCACCTCTGAGAGCGCCTCTGTGCCGCTGCCTGTCCCCTCTGTCTCCTTCCCATGGAGGCTCTGACACGTCCCTTGGGATCTATCTAATTTTTACCTCTGGGGCTCAGGCCACAATATCGAGTTACCCCCGGAGGTTGGTTTGGGCACCCTCAGGGGCTTGATGTTTCTTGGGGGACGTCCTTCCCTCAGCCTGCCCTCCCTCCCCCATGACCCTCGGTGGGTGCCACTACCCCCCACCCACGCTAGGAATCAGCCTTGACTTACCTTTTGCTTCCACCCGCTTGGTTCTGTTGCTTAGACCTCTGAATTAGTTCCTGACTCTGCCTTCCCCACCAACCCAATCCTCATTACTCTGCCACGTTCCCCAGCATCCCACCCTCGCGCCCTCCCTGGACTGTCACTGAGCCATCCTTCCTGAACCTGGTCTCCAGCGCCCACTGCCGCCTACCTCCACTTTACAAACCTGGACTTGTTACTCCCCTGCCCTACATCCTTCCATGGCTCCCTAGTGCGAGCGTATCAGGTGGCACTCTGAGCCCGGAGGCTTTCTCCTGATGTCTCCAGCTGCTCCAGAGCCTGTGCCCCAGGAGTGCAGAGCTGTCACTCTGGGCCTCTGGGCCTTTGCCACACTGTGCCACCTGCCTGGAATTCTCTCTCTGGTATCATTTCCTCGGGCAGGGGCCTAGGGGCCAGAGTTTTCTTTTTCTTTTTAATCTCAAGGGAATAAAGGAAGGAAGGTGTGAAACAGAGGCAGGAACTGAGCCGCTGCTTGGAGAGGACGCCAGCACCTGCGGAACGGCCCGCCCACACTTCCGGCTTTCTCCGCATGCCCACCTGTCTGGCCTTCTTCCTTCTTTGCTGCTTTTTCTACTTTTGGGGACTGAGAATTTGATGGTGGCTGCAACCTTGCAGCTGCCAGGCTGTGCTAGCTGCGTCAGTCGCTTAACCTCTCTGGGACTCCCCAGCTGGCCTCCCTGCCGGGGGGTGGGCTGGCCAGGGCCTCATCCTGCAGGGCAGGGGCAGCTCTGCCTGCCAGCGCTGACAAGTCCTCCTGCTCCTGCCCAGCTCCTGCCTCCAGGACTTGGCCCTGCCCTTTGCAAATAATGGCTGTCCGCAGGGTCTCCCCACCCCTCAGAGGGCTCCGCAGAGCATCTGGGGTCGGGAAGAAGCCGGGAAGCAGGGGGAGGAGAAGGCAGGGTGGTGACAGGGAAAGGGTTTCAAACAGGGCCAAGGACAGCAGGGGGAGTGACAGGAAGGTGCAGTGGACTTGGCAGCTCTGGAAAACAGGCGGGCTTCAAAGCTTTGCTCCGAGCGAGGCTGGGCCGAGCAAAGCAGCCCAGTGAGCGGCCTTTCTCCTGCTCTTCCTTGGGGAGCAGTTTCCAACCAGGGACATTAATTATGAACCCGAGGAGAGGGAAGAGTGGCGGTGTCACGTGCCCCCCGCCCAGCAGCCATGGAAACAAACTCGGGCCTCCCTCTGCGCCCACCGGCCGCAGGAGCCCCCGCGCGGCCACCCGCGGCACAGCACCCGGGGCTGCACTGTGAAAGGCGCCCAGGGCACGAGCGAGGAGCCTGATCCATGGGCCAGCCCAGCCATTCCTCACCGCGGGGCATATCCATCACCGGTCCACGCGCCAGCATCCTTCCTGCCACCTACCCTGGGCAGTCCAGCCGCTCTCAACCGAAGGCCCTGGGTGTGTATCACTTGGCTGCGTCTTTCCTCTGTCCCGGTGCCTGGAACCCTTCTGTGCATGACCCGCTGTCTGGTCTCCAAAAGTACTTGTCCTGGCCCTTATCTCTCTGCCCATCAGGCGTCACTGCATCTGCCAGCACCCTGAATCCGTCTGCTGTTTCCGAAGCTGTCTCCTGCCATCAATCTATACAAATCTACACATCTATTACCGGCGGGGCAGCCGCCTATACATCACACAGCCCATTATCCATCATTTATCTGCGTATGTATCATTCATGCCCCGGCCATCCATTATCCATCACCTCTGCTGCAGCCCCTTTGAAGTCCCGCACTTTGCCATCGGGGTTAACGCTGTCAGCCCCGCTTTCTCCTGCCCCAGAGAACAAAGAGAGGAAGGGACAGAGAGAACAGAGAGGCCGCTGGGAGGTGGTGGGAAAGCTGGGCCGGAATTTAGAGGGAGAGGAAAGGCCCTGAGACCAGGCTGTGTGCAGTCATGGTCTCACTCACGGGCCCTCCTGTCTCATCTCCCAAAGATGTCTCATCTGTTGGCCAGATGGGCGGTGCTGTCTGTGCCCGGCATCTTTAAGGAGATGAGTGAGGCTTAGCAAATTTCAGGGCCAGGTAGAGATGGAGCTGGAGACGCACGCACGCACGCACGCATATATACACACACTTCTAGGATCACAGCAATTTGGAGTCGAAGATGCTGTCCTTCGGCAAGGGATTCTTAGCCAAGTAGCACAAAGTCCTTGCGGGCCGGCGCCCAGAGTGGTTTTATAAGCGTTGCCTCATGCTGTCAATGCTGCTCCCCGTTTTCCGTGGAGCCTGTAGGCGGGAGCGCCTCTGCACCTGTTTCCCCCATTTCCTCCTTCCACAGTGGGAGCTGCGCTCCACACCCAGCCCTCCCAGGCAGCCCGTGCCCCTTGCACACACAGGTGGAAGAAATGGAAGCAGGGGAGTCTGGACCCTGGGATAACGGTCTTGCTGTGATCATTTCTGTACCTCCTAGTTCTTAGTGCAGCAGTGGGATTTGGTCTCATAAGGGCTGGCTATAAGAAGGAAACACCAGCCGGGCATGTGGTGCCCACCTGTAATCTCAGCAGTCTGAGAGGCTGAGGCAGGAGGACTGCATGTAAACCCAGCTGGGGCAACTTAGGAACTCAGTGAGACCCTGCCTCAAAATAAAAATAGGGCTGGGAATGGAGCGCAGTGAAAAGCCCTGGGCTTACTCCCCATTATCAAACACACACACACACACACACACACACACACACACACACACACACACAAAAGCAAAAAAGTAGAAGAAAAACGAAACATCACCTGCAGCCCTACCCTATTCAGAAGAGACCAGGCAGGAGTCACCTCCCTATCTGGACAGACAGTGCGGTGGGCCTGTGACTGACACTTGTGTGATCTTCCACAGGGAAGTACTACACAAAGGGAGGGGCTCAGAGAGGTCCCCCGGCCAAGAAGCTGGGTCTGCAGGGGACGCCAGGACAGTTCCTCACCCCCCCCCCTCCAGGTAAGGAGAATACACCTGTTCTGTCACTGACCAGGTATTGAGCAACCCAGCTTCCCGGGTTGCTTGGGTCTATGGGGTGCTTGGATCTGAGTTTGCCAGCGGTGCTGGCAGGCTCAAGGGGAGAGGCAGGGACGTCCTCCCGCAGACCTGCCTCCGCACAGCTCCAAGGGTTAAACAGCACTTAGCAGCAGCACACAATAAAAGCAAATGTGAGAGAAAGAATATCCTAAGGATTTAATAAACTGCAAACAAAATTATCACGATTCTTTTCCTAGCCAGTTGAGTTTTCAGTGATTAAGAAAATACAATTTCCTGTAATTAAATCTTAACAAGAAATGTTATTAAAAACACTCTGTCCCAGCTCCTGTAATAATTGCACGCTCCCCTAGAACAGTAAACAGAATTAGACTTTGTAGCGTACATGCTAATCCATGTGTCATTTTGATCAAATTTGTACTAATAACCTGTCTTTTTATTCTGAGACAGGAAAGGCAGGTAAGGGGCAGGCAAGCCGGGAGGACAAAGTGAAACCCTGCTTGGGGAGGGCTGGCTTTGGCTCCAAGGAAAGTGTTAAGCTTATTGTGCACGTACTAGGTGCTAGGTTCTGTGCCAGCATGTTCCACGTGCGATTTCACATTCCTCACACAATCTGAATGTAGTTACGTTCACTTTACAGACAAGGAGACAGGCTCTGAGAGGTTTGGTCACTGGGGTCTGGGGAGAATCCTCAGAGCCTAGATGCAAATCTGCTCCTAACTTGTAATCCAGCCCAAGCAAGTGTGGCTGTGGGCTCTCCCGGGACCTTGGACCTGCACTCTCCTGTCAGGTGACAAATTCTCTGTCCTTGAGAGCCAGACTGGGCTGCTTCTTCAGGGCTGATGGATGGTAGCCGCAAGACCTTCTTCATGCTGGGCTGTGCTGGGCAGTGGCAGCAGGGAGGGGAAATTTGCTCTGAGAAGACCCTTTTGTGTTTAGAAGTTCGTGTGAATTTGTGCATCCACATGTATGCGAGGGTGTTAAGTGCATGAACGGGGTGCGGGGATGGGTCTGTGGACATGTGTGTGAGTGTGTGTGTCAGTGTGCAGTCTCTGTGGTGTGTGAGTGTGTATGCCTCTGGGCCCCAGCCTGCTTGCCCCTCGTGCCGAGGATGCTGCCAGCCCTGAGCAGCACCTTCCCTGTGGCAGACGAAGGAAGTGCTATCGGCTCTCTCGCTCCTGCCCCTGCACACACCCTGCCACCCGCGCCTGGCACCCAGTCTCTCACTCTGTCCACTAATTAGCTCTGCTAATTAAATCCCCGCTGGCTGCAGGGGGAGAGATTTTTCTGTTCCCGATCCTCTGGGGACCAGGCCTCCCCAGCCCCCCATTTCCCCTGCACAGCCTTTGCTCCTGCTGGAGGGGCCTGAATCCAGGAAGAGGGGGGCCTACATGTTGGAGCCCCGATATACAAACGCCTTCTATGTACGCAGCACTGGGGTAGGCCTCTGGAAGAAGGAAGTGGGGTAGCGAACAGGCAAGACCACCCCACCGTGTGCCTCCTTCCCTGAGTGCTCTGGCTCCCGACCTTGGCCTCCTCTTCCATTGTTTTGGTTGTGTTCTTGTTGATTTTTTTGAGGCAGGGACCCACTGTAGTTCAGGCTGGCCTCGAACTTGCTGTGATCCCCCTGCCGCAGCCTCCCAAGTGCTGGGATTACAGGAGCACCACAATGCTCAGCTTCTTCCATTCCTGTCCCTCCTGCCACCCCTGGCACCGCCTTCTGCCTTGCAGCTTCACCCTGGCTTCTCTGCAGAGCTCCTCTCCGGCTGGGGCCTGGGCCCTGCGCCCCCGACTGAGCTCACTGCTCCTCTCATGCCAACCCCCGCCCAGCTAGCAGCTCCTCCTGGGAGCCTGCCCCGCCTGGCTCTGTCCTCTGCAGGGGCAACCGCTGGACCTTGGGATTTGCTGCCTGCTCTGTTTTCCTTTTTCTGGCACTGGGGATTGAACCCAAGATCTTCCCCATCCCTTTTTACATTTTTAATTTATTATTATTTTTAATTTTTAAATTTTGAGACAGGGTCTCACTAAGTTGCCAAGTTGCCCAGGTTGGGTTTGAGCATCCATCCTCCTGCCTCAGCCACCCAGAATGCTAAGATTACAGGCATGCATCACCATGGCAGGCTGTTTCCTTTTTACAGACACATCCCACCTAATTAGAATTCCGACCCTTTGAAACCAGGGCTTGTGCTTTTATCTCTACTGAGCCCAGCATCAGGCCACAGGGAGTGTCCTAGGAAGGTCTGGGGTGACCTAGGAGTGGGGAAGGGGGAGGGGCTGTCCCAGGGAGCACCAGAGAAGGCTGAGAAGCCCAGGCCCCAGCCTGGCTCTGACTGGCCAGGCCTTAGGGGTCATCTTGTCTCCCTTCTCCCAGTAAGTGGGAATTCCTGCTGGGGACTCTGAGGGACTGCGAGAGGCTGAGGTCTGAGCCCTGCTGGCTGTGAGGAGCCCAAGCGGGACAGGAGGAGCGAGCCGGTAAGAAGGCTCCCAGGTGTAAGCACAGCGGCTGAGAGCACACCTTTGGCACGGGGCAGCAGTGCACGGGCCTGGATATGGGGGTGAGGCCAGGTCTGGGCAGCACCCACCTCATCCCTGGCACCAGGACACTCGTCGTGTTTTCTGTGCCTATCCCAGGGTTGTGCACGAGGGACCCTGGCCCACAAGTCCCATTTATGGGGACCACAAAGACGCCTGTCAGGGAGAGTCTGCAACTCAATTTTGCACTGAGTTGCCATCTTTCAGATACGAAGACACACTCTGGCTTTGAGTCCCTTTGGGCGCTAGGAGAAAAAGTCCCATAAACTGGGGCCCATATAAACAACACAAATCTCTTTCTTGTGGTTCTGCCAGCTGGGAAGGAAGGATCAGGCTTCCAGCACATCTGGCACCTGATGAAGTCCCTCTTCCTCACAGATGGCGCCTTCTTGCCTCAGCCTCCCCCACGGCTGACTCTCTGGAGTCTCTCCTCAAAGGAGATGAATCCCATGCATGCAGGCTCTGCCCTCAGGGACTAATTCTCTCCCAGAGACTCCATCTTTACTACAGCCACGCTAGGGATGAGGTCTCAGTATGTGGACTCGGGCGATGTACACATTCGAACCACCACAACCCGGTTTCCTGATGTATTTGCTCACATCTGGGCGCCCGCCATCCCATCACGCTGCCTGGTTTTGTCTGTCCTCCCTGCCCTCTGCCCTGGCCCTTCTGGGGACATCCCACCCCCCAGCCAGCCCTTGCACCCCAGGCACCCACCTCCCCACCTCTCGGCCACTGGAGGAAGGGCGGCCCCGACCCCAAGACAGCCAACTCACAGGCTGGTCAGGGATGCTGGGCCCTCCAGGGGGAAATGACGAGCTCTGATTCCTGACTGCCCACCTAGTGCCATCCGCCTTCCTCAGGCAGATGGACAGGGGACAAGCCCAAGGAAGTAGACTCAATCTCTGGCCCAGGAAAGGAAACATGATTGATTGAACTCAACCAATCAGGGGATTGCTGTCTACCTTTACTAATGATTGGTGCAAGGGTGGGTATATGACCCCATTCTGGCCAATGAGGTGCAGAGGGAGGGTACTAGGGGATCAGAGAGGCTCCTGTGGGTGATTCCCTTTCTGATCAAGGGTGGTGTGGAAGGAAGTCTGCTCCTTCTCCTGTCCTAAAAGTAGTGACCAAGGATGAAATGCCTGGACCTGTGGGAGTTACTTTGTGGCCATAAGGCAGCAAGCCTAAAGATAAAAAGCTAAGCATCCTGTGGACAGTGAGATGAAAAGACGGGGAATGCCTGGGTCCTCAGTGACATCGAGGAGCTGGCGAATGAGCTTCTCATAGGTGACTTCATTACTCGTCTATTGCTAAGCCTCTGCTGCGTGCGTGCATGCGTGCACACGCCTGTGTGTGGTCTGTGCCAGATGTATTCCTGCAGGTCTCCTCCCCATCCTCTTTGCCTCGGGAGGCTTCTGGCTGTATGTGGCCAGCAGGGAGCCCTGGAAAAAGACCAAGAAGAGGGAGATGGTGGCTTTAGGGTATTTATGACCCTCGATCTCAACCTGCAGCACTGCCCGGGGCTGGCAGAACTCACTGTTCTCAAAGTAGCCAACTCTACATGATGGTTTCTTCTGGGTCCTCGTGACTTCTCTCCCCCTTGTCCCTCCGAGCTCCGAAGCTCCAGTCTCAATTCTCTGCACTGGCCCTTACGTCCCCCCTAAATCTCCAGTCTGGGGTGACAAATCCCTGTGTAAGTAAGCCCTCCCCGAGTATCCCAAGTGTGTGAATATGTCCCCTGAAATTTGTGGCTTGGATATATAACGCCCACACCCACCTGCAGACGATAGTCAGAGGGAGGTCCTTTGGAGGTAATGCTCTCTGTCACGTTATGTACAGTATAGCAAGAAGGCCCACACCAGGTCCTGGGCCCTTGACACTGGACTTGCCTTCCAGAACTATGAGCTGAATAAACCTTTATTCTTTATTAATTATCCAGTCTGTGGTAGCCAGTGATAGTAACAGAAAACAAACTGAGACAGTACACTACCTACTTCTCGTAGAGATTTGACCAGCACACTGTTCTCGCCATCACAAGAGAGCTTAACCGTCATGACTGGTGCTAACTTGGGGGAAGGTTCGTCTCAAACCCCAGCCTGGAGCTCTGCCACAGCTGTTGCTCCAGGCCGTTGGGGGGGCCCCCTAGGGATGGATGTTCATAGGTGTGTGTGTGTACCCATTGTGGAGATAGACTTGGATGTGAATCTCATGCTTGCAGAGTTCTAGTCGTAAGACTCTCCAGGCAAGTTTCATTTGCCCTCTTTCAATCCCATACTCATTATTGATAAAACAGGCACAAAACAGGCACCTTGCAGAGCTGCCGTAGGATCTGGAGACACTGCTTATAAA
This sequence comes from Dinomys branickii, assembly GCA_004027595.1. Taxonomy (NCBI): domain Eukaryota; kingdom Metazoa; phylum Chordata; class Mammalia; order Rodentia; family Dinomyidae; genus Dinomys; species Dinomys branickii. The sequence goes on from PVLD010002107.1 coordinate 57,912, forward strand.
ATGCCTATCTGGAGATAAAAGGAGTTTTTCAGTGCACAGATATATATCTTAATATATCAATGGAAAGATCTTTAGTATATACTGTGAAGTTTAAATGTACAATGTCTAGCATTCAGCAAAAAAATTCTGAGGCATGCCAAGAACCAGGACCCGATGACCTATGTTATGAGACAAAAACAGCCAATAGAAACAGGCCCACAAGCGACTCAGATACTGAGGACTTTAAAATAGCTATGACTAATATCTTTAAGAAACCAGAAAAAGCAAAAAAAATTAAAAGTAGAATATTTCATCAGAGAATTAGAATCTATAAAAAGAATCAAACAAATTGGAGGACTGAAAAAAGTTTAAGTAAAATGAAAAAATCCGTGTATGAGTTTAAGCTGAGCATGGTGGCACATGCCTATAATCTCAGCACTCTGGGAGCCTGAGGGTGCAGCGCCTGGGCAATGCAGCAACTTAGCGAGATGCTATCTCAAAGTAAGAAAAAAAAATTTTTTTTCTTTTGTTTTGATTTTTTGAGACAGGATCTCACTATGCAGTTCAGGCTGGCTTTAGAACTCATGGTGATCCTCCTGCCTCAGCTTCCCAAGTGCTGGGATTACAGGAATGTGCCATCACACCTGGCAAGAAAAATTTGTTTTAAAGGGATAAGGATGTAGCTCAGTGCAAAGGTCCTGGGTTTAATCCCTGCTATTGTAAAAACACACAAAACAAAAACAACAAAAAATGCAATATACGGGTTAAACAGAGATTCGACACAATAGAAAAGAGGATCGTGCCCCATAACAGAGACTATACAGCTGGAAGCCAAGGAATAGATGTCTCAGGTTACCGTGTGTTTTAAAAGGAGGGACGCAGAAAGGCTTTTATTAGCCTCTAGAAGCTTGGGAAGTGTAAAAACTTGTTCCTGCACACAAGAAGGAGGGACATGCGAGGGTGCATGGGGTGGGAATGCTGCCGTAAGCCTTTCTGCACTGTCTTGCTTTTTAAGCCATAGCAATGTATCACTGGTCCAAACTAAGCAAATAAAAATCAGCACCTTTCATGTAGCTAGCGTGATTTCTCTTTGACGTAGTCTATTTTGCTAACAGTCAGCTGTAGTTTCCTTCCTTACGTGAAAGCCAAACCTCCCTCTCTATGTTATATGTGTGTGCCCCTTGCTTGCTCCTGAGTGGCAGCAGAGGACAAGTCACCCAGCCTCCTACATGACAGTGACATCGGTTCCCAGTTATATCTTATACACGTGTTCTGATGAAATACCCTCAGATATTGGTGTTGTTCTCATCTGACATGGTCTCTGGGCGCGTGTATTTCTGACCACTTTCTTCTGGGCTGGTTAATGTCCTCTCTTTCCCTCCACCTCTCTCTCTCTCTCTCTCTCTCTCTCTCTCTCTCTCTCTCTCTCTCTCTCTCAATTTTTATTTAGAGACCTTGCTCAGGCTGGGCTAAAACATGCAATCCTTTTGTCTCAGCCGCCCGGAGGGCTGGGATTATAGGCACGTACCACCATGTCAATTTTGCATAAAATGAAAAGGTAGTTAATGACATGAATGAGAGAAATGATCCTAGGCTCTCAGGTGATGGTCCGGCAATCACATAAGGTGACTGCGTATGACACTTCAGCTTTTAGGTGTTGGTGTCTGTGTGGTACAATAATGACAGTCTCTTTTCTTCCCCGAGTTCCTCTAGCCACAGCTAAATGCAGAAGCAGGACGGAGGTGGGTCCGTGCGGCCCACACTCCCACCCAGGAGATGGGACACAGAGGAGGACAGGATGGGCAGGCATCTGGCAATGGTCTCCTTGCCCATCTGATAATGAAGGTCACTGTAGTAGCAAAGTAAAGTAGAATGGCATTGGGATTATGTTCTGGCTCTGCCAGTAACCACCAAAGGACCCTGAGAAAGCCGTTTCTCCTGTCATATTTACAAAACCCCCGGGGATGAGCAGTATGATTTTTATCTCTGAAGTAGCACCCATGGCACTGCCGCTGCAAAAGAAATGCAGATAAACTTGACCCAGCTTCCAGAGAGTGACTGCGCTAAAACAAATCCTGAACACAGACACGGGGCTGTGGGGCCGGGGCCGGCTGAGCCGAGTCTGGGGCAGGCGGGTGGGCACCCATGGGCGTTCCTGCAGCCTGGCCTTCTGGGGGCTCGCACTGTCCTCTGTAGGTGTCCTTGTGTCGCTCAGGACCTTAGCGGGTGAGAAGGGGGGATGGTGGCCACTCCCCTTCCTTTGGGCTGTCTGTTCTCTGTGCCATGGTGAGCGTGTAGGGCTCAGGAGAGGAGAAGGTGCCCAGCAGGACTGGCGGGGGCTGGAGAAGGGGCCCCACACAGACCAAATTCACTACCCAGGAACTCACAGATCCGCTGGCATCTGTCAGGCACATACAGGCTTGGAACTGGTTCTCAAGGTCCTCTTGCCTGGCTGCACCACTCGGCAGCTGGTAAGGTACGGGAACCCATGCGCATGCGCGCGTGCGCGTGTGTTTTGTTTTGGCTCTCCCTCTCAGGCAGCCTTACTCATCTCAGATCTCATGCTGTTACCTTTGGGCGAGGTCCCAGTGGCCTCAGGTCCTCCTGAAGAAGTGACAGATTTCTGATTCATCACACTAAGATGTGTGATGCTCAACTGCTGCTGCTCCGCCTGCTCAACGGCTGGGGAGGAACTGCAGGCCCTAAGCGGCCCTCAGATAGTCACTAGACCATAGATGAGAGACGCTGAAAGAACTAGTGTTTACTGTGCAGCTACTATGCTCTGGCCAATGCACAAGGTGCTTCTCATATTTTATCTCATTGAACCTTCACAGCAAATCCACAGAAAGATGTGATTCATAGCATTGCTCCAGGAGGAGAGACAGGACCAAGAGCTGCAGGTTTTTCCTGAGTTGTACACAGAGTCAGGGGCTTAGCTCAGGTGCAGGGACTCCAGAACTTGAGTCTTTCCCCAGTGCTCCACTGGTTCACAAGTCTGCCTCAGGTGAGCACAGAAGCCTGCCTCCTAAGTTGGGCTTTTCTAGAAGGATTCATGTGCAGGGATGGGGACAATCAGTTGAGAATGAAGTAGGAAGCCAGGCCAGGGGGATTTCAGGCAAGGTCCTAACCTCAGCATGATCCCTCAATAGTCTTTAGTGGAAATCACACTCTAGGCTCATCCTGCTTCAGGCCCAGGGGAGCTGGTTTCCAGGTGCCCAGGCAGCTCAGCTCTCCTTACAGCCCAAGAGAGACTAGGAAGAGATCACAGTGGTGCCAGTGGTTAGCAGCAAAGCACCAGAAGTTGAGGACAAATACGAAGACCATCAAGGGAACAGGAGGGCACAGCGGGCCCTGCAGGGTCTGCCTGGACTAGGCTCGTTCATTTATTCAATGAGTGTCCCATACACTGTCGCTGTGTGCCAGGAATCATCCCGGGTCCTGGGAAAGACATCAGAGGACGAGTTAGACCAATGCTCTGCCTCATAGAGCTCACATTTTAGTGGAGAAAAGCTGATAGGGACAAAAAAATGAAGTGATATATTAAAGGATATGAATGCTATAAAAAATAAAGCAGGTTGGGGGCTCAGACAGGCTGGGTTAGATTGAAGTTATAATTTTAAATAGGTTATAGAGGGTGATGTGGAGCAAAATGACCTGAAGGAGGTAAGCAAGCTCTGCAGATTGATGGGGAAGAGCTTTCCAGGCAGGGGGAATAGCCAGTGCAAAGGTCCTGTGGTCAGAGAACACAGGCAGCTGGAATAAAGTGAACCTGGACAGACCGGCAGGATGTAAAGTCAGAGAGATCATTCGTGGTGGGCCAGGAGCACAGAGCTTGTAGCCGACTGGGAGCGCTTGAACTTTACCTAGAGTGACAGGAGCAGCCCTTCTGAGCAGAGAAGGGACATGACCTAACTTCTATTTTCAGAGACTGCTGTGTTGAGTATAAGTCACTGGAACATCAGGAAATAATGTCCTCCTAGGAGGAATTAGGAAAGACCAGCAGGAGCTGGGAAGGACCCTCCGCTAACAGGCCTGTGGGGGGTTCTGTGCCTGGGCCCCAGAGTCCTCGGTTCTCCCCAGCGATTCCGAGGAAGCAGCCCCAGCCCCACCCACCTCCCTGGGGTGAGGGTGTGACAGAGCGGGTCCTGACACTCAGTTCTCATTTGCACGTCTGCCGTAGACTTGTGCCCACAACAGTGGCAGCAGGGTGGGTGTGCACATGTCACACACGCACACACACTCTTCCCCAGCCCATCTCGCTCCAGAGCGAATCCTCTCTGCTTTCCCTCCCTGTCTTAGTCACTTTTCTCACTGCTGGAACAAAATAGCCAACAGGCACAATGTAAAGAAGAAGACGTTTGTTTTGGCTAACGTGTCAGTCCAAAGAATGACGGCTCCAAGCCAGGACAACATGACAGAGCTTGCGGAAAAGAGCTGCTCACAACAGGGCAGACCGGAAGCAGAGAAGAGGGGAAGGCCTGGGAGGGACGGGAACTCCTTCCAGGCCACGCCCCCCAATGACCCGCCTCTTTCGGCTAGACAGCCCCCCCAAAAGCCAGTCAACAGTAAACCGCAGAATTCAATTGTCCTCCAAAAGCCATGTTTAGGAGCATGTGAGGCTCCTGGGTGACACCTAGATATAAACCCTAATACTCCACCACCCCTAAGCTGCTCCAGGATTCATTACTGTACTTTCCGTCAGGAGCTGGAAGGAGTCTTCGAGGGCTTCTGTTCTAGCTCACCCATTCTATAGCTGGGGAAACTCAGGCCTGGAGAGAAGCTTCAGCTGCACAGAGCTGAGGAGTTTAATTAGGGAGTATACCTCATCTGAGGAGCCCCACAGGCTCCCATTTGGTGGTTTCCCTGCTGCACCCCAGCACTAGCTGTGTTCTTGCTTTATTTTTCAAACAGCCCCCATTTATAGGAGCACTGGGCTAGGAGTCAGAGCGGGGGTCCAGTATCAGCTCGGCCACCACTGGTCTGTGCCTTTACCTTCCGGACCTTAGTTATCTTAGCTCTAAAATGAGCTTTTACAATTTGCACCTTACTGGGAACAAAAAAACAGTTACTATTTGAGAAAACACAGAGGATCGGACAGCTGAGGCCCAGATCTCAGCTGTCTGTCAGTATACCATAGGAAAACTAAAAATCCTTAATGAACACATCCATTAAATTGGTAAAATGAAATCAGAACAGCACAGGCCAACGTTGGCCTGGCTGAGAGGACGGGAGCATCGGTTCGTAAATTCTCTACAGCTCTGTTGTTTGGGCTGGTGGTCTGGAGCCCAGTCCAGCAAGATGTAACAGCAGCTACTGCCAGGGAGAACAAGTCACACCCTTCAACCTGGCAGGTGATCACACATTTGGAAATAAATCTCAGCACAACAGCACAAATGGAGAAAAGCAATTTGCACTAATATGATTATCTGGAATGTGGGAAGAAGTTGGAGAAGGTCCAACCTGGTCATTAAGCTGTGCAACTTGTGCATGGAGGAATAGCACCCCATGCTCCAGCAGTGAACACTAGCTGCCTGCCTGGATCTAGTTTCTTTCTATCTTAAGAAAAAACATCAGCAGGTACATGGTTGTTCAAAATAGACATCCCATTTCCCAACCTCCCTTGCAGCTAGGTGTGGCCTTGTGATCAAGGTTTATAAACAGAACTGTCTTATATGACAGAACGGTTCATGTGTGTCAGTATGACAAGGAGCATGATCATCCTGGTTGTACAGTACTCCTCCTTCCAGTTGGCTGGAAGACAGATGTGATAGTTTGAGTTTCAGCAGCTACCTTGAGCCATTGAGAGGAAGCCCTATACTTGAGTGTCTAAGTCACTGCTAATTTGGGTTTTCTGCCATTAACAGATGCCAAATTCTAATGGATGCAAACACACACAGACAGAAAAATGTTAAGTGGAAAAGTAGGCACAAAAGTGGATGTTCCTCATGGATGACACCTATGGAAGCTGCCCCAGCCCCTTTTTAAAAGCCCTCTGTTTCCCTCAGGGTGGCGTCTCAGGGGAACACAGCCCACCTCGGGCTTAGGCCTGGAGAAGCCACTGCAGCAGCCCCCAAGCCCCTACCTCCACCCACCCCACCCTGAGACAGGAGGAGCTGCCCTGCATCCCCATCAGCTGCGTTGAGTGGGGGGCGTCCTTCGACCAGAGTCTCCTCCTTTGGCATAAGAGTGCGCTTCCTAGTGGAGACTTTCCCAGCTGCACAGCAGAAATCCAGCCTTCCAAAGTGCCAGTTCCGTTCATTCTAGGGCCTCCTCGCTCAGCATGCCAGAGCTGGACAGCCCTGCCAAGAAGACTCGTGTTCCATAGAGGGGACAACTTGGCCCAGCAGGGAAAGGGGCTTATTAAAGATCAACCAGGAAGTTAGAATCAAAGGAAAGACAAAACCTCAGGTCTCCTGATGAAGGAACTACGCTGGTGGGTGGTGGGTGGAGACTGAGCATGCGCACTTGTCCTGCCCGAAGTTCATCAGAATCCGCTTTCTCTACTCCTCCCGACCTGCTGGTCTAACCAAAGTGCGGGCGCACGGCAGGAGAGCCCTTCTTCAGAAGCTTCCAAGCGGCCAATCTTCTTCTAGGTCCTGGCTGGTCCTGGCACATATCCAAACTCCTTCCTCTTAGGAGAATCTCCCAGGACATACATTTGAGTCCCAGCCCATTTTGGAAACTAAGGGGTACAGACAGCTCCCCATCCCTGGTCTGGTAGCTCGGCTATGGGGACATGAGCCATCTTGATTAGTAATGCTTCTGCCCAAGATTTTTTTTTAAATAACATACAGTCACATTGATGACGTTTTTGGCGTACAGTTTTATGAATTTTAACACACACATAGATTCATGTCAAGTGTGGAGACACAGGAACCATCACAAACTGTGCACGAGGTGGAAGTGTCTGATCACACCGGGGCCCAGGGTGCTGAGGGGGTAGCGTCTGTCTGTCTGTCTCTGTCCAAATGTCCGGTGGCCTCTCCTACCAGGCCTTCTTGCTTTCAGTTTGTCAAGCCCTCTTCTTTAGGCTGACCATAAATTCGAGGAGTTACTTTATGGGTCCTGCCAATAAATTCCTTTATTTGAGGTCGACAGAGTCTTTCATTTGGGTTTGGTTGTGTGTGTGTGTGTGTGTGTGTGTGGTTTTGTTGTTGTTTTGCTGTCGTGTACATTTTGAAGCCCACATCCCTGATGAGTTAGGGTGGGGTAGGTTGGTAGGTTAGGGCTGGGAAAGGACCTCTCTAGATTTGAAGAAGCTATAGTTGAATGGAGATTTAGGGGGTCTTAGCAGAATCTCCCAGGGCAGAAATCTTAAGGAATCTTAGCAGGATCTTCCTGGGAAGGAAAGACCGCGGCCCTGGGCCATTCCCTGGTGACTGGCCGCTTGGCCAGTCGTTTCCACAGGGTGCTGACGGAAGCTGTGTCTTGCCCCAGCCCCCTCTCAGGATCCCCATTTTCCTCTTGCTTGGGCCTCAGTGGTCCTATGGAGGCCTGAGGCCAGAGACGATCCAGCTGCCTTTCCCTCTGCAGGCAAAGTGGACCCCTGCTGAGAAAATCTGGAGGAGGGGGGTTATTTTCAACTTGGGGCTCCCTGCAGGCTGGAGCTGGGGGCTGTGTGGGGGCGGCGGGGGTGGCTGCCCAGCTCCTCCTCCTGTAATGTTGGTGGGGAAGGTTTCCATGGAAACAGCATCTCCAGCATCTCCAGAGATTTGGGGGGAAACTGGCTCTAAAAAATCACCATCTTCGTTTCTGGGGGGAGGGACAGCGCAGCTTGGAGGAGAGGGGCAGGGAGCGTGGGGGCCAGAGCGTCCCACGCAGAAGATCCAGACCTGGGGGCCACATGCGCCCCCACCGGTCCTCAAGGCCCCTCCAGCGCCTTCGTTCCTCCTCTGCCATTCTGCTCCTTGAGCCCGCATCATCGGTACCCCTTTGTCGTTCCTCCGTCCCCCTCTCCTCGCGACAGGGATAGAAGCCTCTCCCTCCCCTTGCTGCGTCCCTGCCGCCCCTCCCCCGCCACGGCGTGCTGTCCCCTTTACAGCCTTGAGAGAAGAGGGAGACACAGGCGTGGGGACTCTTGCTGGGGAGTTAATCAAAGTGTCTGCAACTTCTCATGTTGCTGTCCCCTCCCCGGGGAGAGTCGAGAGGGGGTGGAGACCAATCTGCCTGTGACCGATGGAGGGGCAGCGTGAAACGTGCCAGCCTGCGGGCCTGCGCAGACTTGAAATCAGCTGGAACACTGGCTTTTAAAATGACTTCTCCGGCAGCTTTCCTCCCCGGCCCCGGTCCCCGGGCTCTGCCAAGAATCTCCCCAAATTCCGGGTAGGCTGTGGCCCTTGCTGGCCTGTCCTGGGAAAAGGAATTCAGCCCGTTTCTCCTCCTCTTCTCACAGTCATTCATTCATTGTTGGACAGTGATGAGCTGTGTTTATTTTGTGCCAGGTAGTTCTCAGCACTGGAGACGGAGATGTGAGGGTGGGTGGAGCTTCTGACAAGAGAGAGACAAAAAAATAAATGAATAAGTAAAATACATCTTCTGAAATGTGATGAAACATCCTGGAGAAAAATACAGCAGAAAGAGAGGCCCTGCTAGGATGGGGATTACAGTTCTTTGTTTTTTTGAGACAAGGTCTCGCTGTGCAGTTCAGGCTGGCCTTGAGCTTGCTTTGTAGCCCAGGCTGGTCATGAACTTGCAGTGATCCTCCTGCCTCAGTGTCCTGAGTGCTGGAATTACAGGTGTGCGCCACCACGCCCAGCCTGGGATTACAGTTTTAAACCACCTGCTCAGGAAGCATCTCTCTGCAAGGCCGTGCTTGATAATGACCTGTAGGAGCGGACAGAGTGAGCCATGCATGCAGTAGTTTTGAGGAGAGTATTCCACGCAGACAAAGGGGCATGTGCAGAGGCCCTGGGGCCAGGGTGTGCGTGGCACACAGGTGCAAGGGCAAGCAAGGAAACCAGTGTGACTGGACCAGAAGGTCCAGAAGGTGGAGTGACGGAGATGAGGTGGGAGGTAATAAGGTGGGCAGGCGGGGCAACGCTGTGGGCTTTGCAGGCCACTGTCAGGGCTTTTTGCTGGAATACTGAAGATTCTCTACCATGCGAACACGTTTTGTGTGTGCTATGGGGCTCCTGGGCTCAGTTAGGAAGGACTAGAAAACCACCTCCCACCTCCTTGCAGTCTGATCACCCCAGTGAAGAAGCTGGGCCTGCAGCCGCAGGTACCTAGGGCCCTGCCTGGTTCTCCACATCCCCCTCCCTTTTGGAGCTGGACTGTGAAAGTACTACGCGAGTGTGTCTGTCGACCGTAATCCCAAAAGGCCCAGGGGCTGTGCAAAGGCCACAGAGTCAGGTCCCACCCAGGGAGGCCTCGTGCACTCTCCCTCTCCTGCTCCCCCTTGGCACCTGCAGCCTCGGGATATGAGGCTGCGCTGGCAGCGTCTGTGTAATTACGGCGATGATTTCACAACATGCAGCTTTCCTTCCCTTATCACCTCCCAGTGCGAAATAAACCGTTCAATAATTAATTGACGAAGATGAACTTGCTGTCCTCAGCTGGGGGGAGGGGGTGGCCACAGCCTCCTCAGACAAAGAATGTGAGAAGTAATTGCTCCAGGAGAGGAGGTGAGAGGTATTAGGATCAGATTGGCAGGGTCCCTTCCAAGAACCCATGGGCACCGGGGGACAGCAGCTGCTGGAATTTACGTCGCTAATTGATGCTATAGTTTGGGTCTGGCAGGAGGAGAAATGAATGCCAAGGCATCCTCGGAACCAGAGAGGCCAGGCTGGGAACCTGGAGGGACAAAGAGGGGAGGGACACCAAGGAGCTCCAGAAGTGAAGGGAGACACTGGGACCACAGCCGGGAGCAGAGGGCTGAGATGGCTTCCGGGTGTGTGACCCCAACTTTGTGTGTGGCCAGGATGGGTCTTTTCCTCTCTCTGGGCTGCAGTTTCAGTGTCTATAAATCGGAGCTGGGAAATGATTTCAGGAGTTCCTTCCAGATAGGATAGTGTCATCTGTCCTAACTTCACAGTAGACCCGAGATGACTGTGAGTGTGTGTGTGCACGTGTGTGTGTGTTGTGCGCGTGCACGTGCACACTCCACTGTCCATGGTCCAGGCTGCCACTGCCTCTCCCTGGAACAGGGCACCTGCTTCTCCCTGTGTCAACTATAATTTATTCTCACAGCAATCAGAGGGATCTTTTAAAAGGAGTGAGTTCATGCCCCACATCTGGGTGCACCAGCTCGTTTCCCCTTGGCTGAAAGCCCAAACCACAAGGCAGGCCCTGAGACCCTGCACTAGGGGTCGCTTTTGCCCCAACCACTCTTCCTTGCTGTTTCTGAGGCTGCCCATCTCTCCTACCACAGGACCTTTGGACTTGCTGGTGTCTTGGCTAGAAAGTTCTTCCTGTACAGGTCTGCATGGTTCACTCTGCCTGGTGCAGGTTCTCCCTGGAGAGGTCTTCCGGGACTCCTCCTCTGAAATCATCTGTTCTCCTCCCCAGTTACCATGGTGCTCTGCAGCTACCGCCAGACAGATTGCTCTGTCCATACATTGCGCCCCTCTCCACTGTGGGTGTCAGCTCCAAGGGCAAGGACACTGTCCACTTCGTTTGAGGCTGCATGTGCAGCATCTAGTTCAGTGCTGGGTACTAGGTAGGCGCTCCCTAAATACTGCTGGAAGAATTCTACAATTCTGCGTCACAGAAGGATGAAGAGCAGCAGGACCCACAGAGGCTAGGACAGTGGAGACCCAAGCAGGAACAGTCAGATAGTGGCTGGGCCATGTGGGAACTCTGTCCTTTGTTCTTCCAGAGGAGTCAGCAAAGGAAGACAGGGAGGGCAGACAGGACTAGAGGGTGGCTGGGAACTCACCACACCTTCTCAGCCCCGGGGGAGCCCCCAGGCCTATCCCCAAGGCTGTGGTACGGACATGCTCTGTCCAGGTGGTGCCTTCAGAACGCAGTGACTCTCTGCCCCGAGTGCCCGGCACCTCCCCTTAGTTTAGAGGGGATGAGAAACCATCCAATTGCTACACAATGGGGGCCAGTTAAGGAAAATGGAGCCTGTCAATAGAGTGGAAAATTAGGCAGGCATTTAGCAGGCTGAGATGAGAATTCTGTCAATAGTTGGAGCTGTGTATAAAATGTTATGAGAGTGGCGGGGGCCGCGGCGTCGCAAAGCACACGTGGGCTCCTTCCTCCCAGCTGCGTTTGTGCAGCTCCTGCTGTGTGCTCTGCACCCTGCTGGGCCCTGGGGCAGGGAGCCAGAGGCGAGGTGACCAGCGCCCACGCTGTCAAGGCACGCACAGCTGGGCCAGGAGACTGATGGGCACACTGGCCCGGAACTGCCGCAGCATGTCTGCCTGTTGGGGCAGAAGATCCTGCCCTGCTTCTGAAAGTCTAGCAACTTGGTCAAGGCCCTCACTGAGGCTGCTGGGAGAGTTCTTCCTCCCCGACATGTTGAATCACTGAGTGTGGAGTTCAGGGCCCCGGAGCAATGTGTAGATGTTCTTTCAGTACCACTACGACTAATAATAATAATACTGATGCATAGGCTAGTCCTTAAGAAGAACTCCGAAGCCAAGTGTGGTGGCGCACACCTGTAATCGCAGCGCCTGGAAGGCTGAGGCAGGAGGATCGCCACAAGTTCAAGACCAGCCTGGGCTACAAAGTGAGCTCAAGGCCGGTTTGAACTGCACAGCGAGACCCTGTCTCAGAAAAATTCAAAAGAAGAAGAAGGAGAAGAAGAGCTCTGGAGCTTTGGAATAGACAACCTGAGTCCACATCTTGGCTATGTTATATGCTGTTTCCTAATGCTGTGAATCTACCACTGAGCCACATCCCAGCCTTTTTTCATCTTCGCGTCAGAGTCTTGCGATTGCAACCCTCCTGCCTCAGCCTCCTGAGTAGCTAGGATTACAAGTGTGCACTAGCATGCCTGGCTTGGCTCTGACCTTTAATCCCCTCTGAGGTGTAGTTTCCCAAAGTGGAACTGTGGGTAGCAAGCCCTCCCAGCAACACGTCAGCTCCCCTGTGGAAGGAGCTCAGAACCAGCTTGTGCAAACAGACAGCTTTTCCAGTGCTCTGCTCTGCCAAGGCTGTCATAACAAAGTGCCACAGACTGGGTGAGTTAAACAACAGAAATTTTCTGACAGCTCTGGAGACTGGAAGACTAAGATCAAGATGTGGGCAGGGTCAAAGATTGCCGGCAAACCGGAAGTTAGGAGGCAGAGCTGGGGTCATTTTCCTTCAGGGCCCTCGGCAGCTGTGACAAAACCTAGCTGGGAAGGTTTCGAAGTAGGTTGGGGCTGTTACAAAAGGTTATTTTGGTGCATGTGGTTATTCTTGTACAATCTAAAGATGAGGCAGACATTTAAGAAGCTTGTAGGGAGCTTGCACGAGGCTCTTGTGTCCCTCTGAAGGCATCAGCCTGAGTTCTCTTCCCTCGGAGTCTGACGGCTTACAGAGCCTTGAGAGTTTGGGGCAGGGGCAAGAAAGGTCTGGGGCTATCAGGGATGGGCAGGGGGTCCTGCAAACTCTGCCCTTCCTCCGTGCCCTGCAGGGGGAAAGTCCTTGGGAGTGGCCTTATGTGACAACACTGTGATTTGCTGTGGCAGAGAAGGGCCGCCGTCTGCCTAGGTCTGGGGAGAGAGGGTGTGGTGTGCGTGTGCCTGCCCCCCTTTCTGAGTGGCAGTGACCTCGACTTCCTCAGGTGGGAAGGTAGCCACCCCTCCCTGCCCACCCCTCCACCATGCCTGTCTATCCCATCCTTGAGTACAAATGATGGGGGTGTCAGGAGACCCGTGGAGCTGTGCTAATGGCACACCGGGTAAGTCACTCGATGTTGATGTCCCGGCTGTACAATGGGACAGCTCCTGGAGGAGGAGGAAGGCTGGGACAGCCACAGATGTCCACACGTCAGGGAATCGCTTACTCTGGTCCCTTCCCCTTCCATTGCTGGGCCTAGATTTGACTTTGAGGGTGGGACTGAGAGGAAATCCCTTTGTGGGGTAGGAAGGAAGGAAGGGAGGGAGGAAGGGAGGGAGGAAATAGCCGTCCCCACCCTTCTCATGAGTCTTATTCCCTATGGCAGCTTCCTGACTTAGCTCCAGCCCAAAACTCCAGAGGGCCCCAAACTTCCAGAAGACCAAAGAGTTGTGGCTACTTTTAGGTTCCTCCCCCATCAGGGTGAGTTCCTAAGAAGAGAATCCCCAGCTGCAGCCTCTCCGAGGTGTCTTATTCCTGCAGTGCTTTTCCTTTCGTGCCGGGTAAGGTGAGCATCTGGACCGCCACTGGTCCTGGCCTCTGTGTCTGATATAAACCAGGACAACCTGTCCCTGCCATAACAGCTGGCCCCTCTTGGGCAACAGCCTTCTCCTGGCCCAGGTCCCTTGCGACACTGTGTTAGGATTGTCCATCCTGCCTGCTGTACAAGGGCGGCAGAAAATCCTCTGTGACCATCTGTATAAAAGCACCTTCTACCCACTTAGCACATTCTTGCAGGCCTGCAGCACACACATTCTCTTACGCCCTCCTTTGAAAATACCTTGAAATCCACCCAAATTATAAGCACATAATAAACCATGGCCCTTGATTCCTAACTGGGAATTCACCCTACATTGCAAGCTTTCTGCCTTTGATTGAGATCCCTGGAAACCAACTTCTCCCCCTGAGGGAGGTTTGCTGGAGAACACTCCTGTGCCTGGAATGACATCTGGAGTGGAAGGAGGGAGGCAGGATGGGCAGGTGGAGAGGTTGGACCACCACACAGATCCCAAGGGAGCTTGGGCCGAGACGGCCCTACAGGGATCGCCAAGCCAAGGCGAGGGGCCCTTGGAGGCAGCTCTGTGGGTACTTAAGCCCTGGGGAGGGTTGTTGTTTTGACTGGGGGTCAGTGGAGGGCAGTTCCTACAGAGGTTTGCAGCTGTAAGCTGTCAGCTGTGAGCTCTACTCTGGGAGTTATAAAAGCCCGGTCTTAAAGTGGGTTTGAGCAGAGCACCTTCGTGCCCACTCCCTGCACCTGCAGGAGGAAGGACGTGTGTACAATCCCACCATGGCGTTGTTCAAGGGAGAGGCTGGACAACCGAATATGCATCAACCGGGGCCGAGATGAAAAGATGATGGTGCCTCTGTCCGATGGAATTCTATGCAGCCATATGCAGAAGCTGGTAGAGTACTGACAGGCCACAACTCCCGAGCCCCATGGTCTCAGCAGCAAAAATAAGGCATAGAGCAACATGCTAATGTGGAATGCAGTGGTCCATGCTTGGAATCCCAGCTACTTGGGAGGCTGAGGCAGGAGGATCACAAGTTCAAGGAAAGCATAGATACCATAGCCAAACTTGTCCAAAAGGGGAGGAGTGCTGGGGATGTAGCTCCATGATAGGGCCCCCCTGGGTTTCATCCTCAGTACAGAAAAAAAGTATGCTAGCACGTGCCTTAAAATGAGGATGTGAACATCTTGCAAATGAATTTTTCTGTATGGATCAAACATCCCTCTGGTAGGATTCATAAAGTACTGGTCACAGTGGTTCGTTTCACATTGGGAAACTGCTAACTGGGAGTCAAGGGAGAGGAAGCCTTCACTCCATCCTTTTTTTTTGGCGATATCAGAGATTGAACTCAGGACCTTGCGCTTGCCAGGAAAGCACTTACTCCACTGAGCTATATCCCCAGCCCCAGCTCTGTATTCTTATTTGGCTTAGGGATATCAAAGCCTGCAATTGTATTCCTTATTTAAATAAATTAAAGCATATTACCTAATTAAATATGATTCATTAAATATTGCCAAAGATATCCACCGAAAGGTTTAGGAGAAGGGGGTGAGGTCTGTAGGCACCCAGGCACCAGGGTGAGTGGGTGTTTCCGAGGCAGTGGAAGCCCAGGGTAGGGGCACCTTCCCCCTGCAAGGAGGGGCAGGCAGTCAGGGCAGTGGGGTGGGGAGGACAGGCCTGCGTGGCTCTCTTAGAACCTGTGAAGCCTGTGATCAAGCCAGCCCCTCACTGGCTGTGGGACCCAGGCTTTCCGAGCCTTAAGCGGGAGGATTCTGTGCGTGTGCACACACAAGAACAGAAAAGCAGCTAACTGTATGGGCAGATACAGGGACAGGCACTGAAAAATGCAGTGCTGAGCAGGAAAAAATGGAACAGAATGAAGGTCCGTGGTGCAGTGTCATTTCTGGAAATCCGAAACATGTTCTCATACAGATTGCACTCCGTGCCTGACAGGGGTAGTTGTAGCAGTCAAGGACTCGCCTCAAATGCCCGGATGGGTACTGGGAAGGCAGGGAAGGGGGCTGAGGGCCAGGGCTGAAGCAGAGGAAAGAAACAGACTGATGAGAATTCACTGTGAGTGGGAGGGGGAGGTGTTCTCATGCCTTGACCGTGGAGGTCCCCTCCCCAAATGACCAGGTCACAGAGACGGGGTCCCCAAGGGAACACAGGAGGGGCACCTGAGCTCAGAGTGTGGGCAGGACAGGTTAGCATATAAAAGTCAGGGCTCTTACATGGCTGGTCTGTAGCTTGCTCTTCGTTTGTATTAACTGTAGCAGAAACAACAGAGGTCAGTGTATGACCCTTGGGCCCAGGAAAATAAAAATGACCACAGGTAGTGCATAGCAGAGCCTGCGTTTATCCCTGGTCTGCCTGACTCCAAAGCTCTTTTCCAAACACTGCTCTTTTCCACCGTAGGGCAGCATGGCCCTCGACCCTGCTACCAAGGAAAACCTGAGACTCAGCGGTCTCACAGCGTCTCCCAGGCACACAGACAATGGCCGCATGGGCGGAGAGACTGCGCATGCTCACAGGCCGGATGGGCGTCACTAGGTGATATGGGGCGAGATCGGTCTTTTCTCTGTGGCTCTTTTTTGCAGGATCTCCTTTGTTTTTTGGTGCCCAGATCCATCTTCAGAACGCTAGCGAGAACACCCCGGCCTTGGGCTCACAAAATTCAGGCCACCTGGCCCAGGGAACTTTTTTATTTACTCTGCTTCTCATTATACTAGCTCTATAAATCCATGTTTTTTATAAACAGAAGCAGAACTGGAAAATTTCTGTCCATTATTATTTCGAATAGTTCCTCTTCTCCAACCCTCGTCTTCTTTCCCATGTCTTAACCCTGCTCTCACTTCCTTGACCTGCTATGCTGCTGCAGTCAACATGTGTCTTTGATTCTAGTCTGTGTCCTTGACTCTTCAGATATCTCTAATCTGCTTCACCCATCCGTTGGGCTCATTTTTATTAGAGGATCTGTTCAGTGCTTTCAAAAATCTGCCTTATCAATTTTTTAAATATTGACTTTCTTTTCCCTTTTCTTCCTGTTTTGAGACGGGGTCTTGCCATGTTGCCCAGACTGGCCTTGAACTGCTAGGCTCAAGGGATCCTCCTGCCTCAGCCTCCTAAGTAGCTAGGATGCTTTGTCAGTGAAGCTTTCATGGAGGAAACTGGATCTGATCAGAGTTTCAGGGGAGCTCGACTGAAGGCCCTGGAGCCAAGGATGCGGCAGAGACAGCCCAGTCTGTATAGAGTGCAGAATCCTGTGAGCAAGGCAAGGGGAGGTTATAGGTTATAGGGAAGACCCACATCCTGGGGGTCCCTAAAATCTCAGATGCAGGGCTTTGTCCTGGGCTATGTTGGGAGGCATTGAGAGCTCTTGGGGGAGGGGTGCAGTGACAAGTGGCAAGTTGGGTTATGGGACTCTCAATCAGGCAGCAAGGAGCTGCGTGAATTGTATTCCCATAGCTACTCACTTACTAGGGAGAATAATTGACTAAATCACGCTGTTATTTAATAGAGTTGGGTTCTCTCAGAAGGAGGAACGGTGACTAGCTAAAGCACAGTGTTCTGGGCTGTCAACTCCTGGGCCTGGAGAGCAGGCTGAGCAGGCCCATTGACTCGGCCTCCACAGCTCCCAGAGCCCCCTGGGAGGTGGCCTGAAAGATTCGGCCATGAGGC
This sequence comes from Dinomys branickii, assembly GCA_004027595.1. Taxonomy (NCBI): domain Eukaryota; kingdom Metazoa; phylum Chordata; class Mammalia; order Rodentia; family Dinomyidae; genus Dinomys; species Dinomys branickii. Next base: position 74,846 of record PVLD010002107.1, read on the forward strand.
CCAGCGGGTCCTAACTGGCTTGTTGAAGATGGGCCTTGGTTACTAAGAGAAACCCACATGTTAAAGCCCGAGCTCCTGCCTTAGACTCTGTGGTCCCAGCACGCAGACTGCTGTCACATCACCCTGGCAAGGGACCCTGGATGCTGCTCCCACTGTAAGGTATATGACAGCAGTAAAGCATAGTCGTAGTCCCTTGTGCTGATAGGGTGATTTATGGCCCACTAGCCAATTTGCTGACGGCAGTGCATCCAACCCTGTCACCCAGGTGGCAGAGGACAGACGACCAGAGACATGCACGCCCCAGGCCAGCTCAGAGTGCCCAGCCTCCCTGTGGCAGCAGGGTGCTGAGATGAATGGAGTGCATGCATGTGCGCGTGGTGCGTGCGCGCCTGTGTGTATGTGTGAGACGCTTCCTCCCGAGGGAGAAGCTATGATCCCCACCCCTACATGCCTCTGGGTGTCACTGGCAGCAGAGGCAGCCTCGCCCACACCACTAACCTAGCTCTGAGCCACGCTGTCCCTAGCTCATTCCAGGAGCCCGGGATCCAGAAGTCAGTGGCTCAGAGGTTTCCCGGAGGAAGGACATACACGGACACCTTCACTCACGCTCTCCATCAACTTCTGAGAACACCCTGTCTCTGGCCCCCTGCTATGTTTGCTTGCCTTCCTTGGGGACCCAGGGGAGCCAGTGATGCACAAGGAGCGAGGTCCCCTAACAGGAGCAGAGAAAAGGCCATGTTCTAGGAGCAAGAGGCAGGAAGACGAGATACCCCGTCAGTAGATGGGGTCCGACGAGGTCCCCTAAGAGGAGATGGGGATCTTACCTCACGGAGTAGGTTCATGGACCTTCAGCACAGAGAAGCCTCAGGACACATCAAGGAGACGCACAGGCAGATTTATCAGGCAGTTAGTGACGGGAAGTAGGGAGAGGGCCTGAATAGCTGGTGAATAGGTTCAGAGTGGCTGCTCCCTAGAACAGGGGTCAGCCTTTATGGGTTAGCTTAGGTGGGCCGGGGGTGGTGGATCATTATCCCAGTTCTGGCTTCATAGCTCCGGATGGTTCTTTATGTC